>CAUYLG010029143.1:0-59164 GCA_963573385.1 Cacajao melanocephalus
TTGTGTGGGAGTCTAAGTCTCTTTGTAAGTCATGAAGAACCTGCCTTATGTATCTGGGTGTTCCTGTATTGGGTGTGTATATATTTAGGATCGTTAGCTCTTCTTGTTGCATTGATCCTTTCACCACCATGTAATGTCCCTCTTTGTTTCTTATGGTCTTTGTTGCTTTCATTGTTAAGCACAATTATTGGCATAAAAGAGGTTTTTAATACCCATTTTTAGACTGCATTCTAGCCTGGGCAATAGAACAAGAATCCCACTCTCTCTCCCTCTTTCTCTTCCTCTTTCTTTCTTTCTTACATTCTTTTTTTCTTTCTTTCACTCTTTCTTTCTTTTCTTTTTCTTTCTTTAAAAAAAAAAAGCACTGCATATTTCTCTTCGCACTTCACTGTGAGCTACAACGTATATCAATATTTTCAGTATTACAAGATGATGGAAATTTCCTACTCTTTCCAGCTATATGACTTTTAGTCACCCTTTAAAAAGATGTCAAAATAAGCTGTGTATTTTTTAAAAGAAAACACGTTTTCAAAATTATTGTGAGAAAACAAATCCACTTTCTGTAAGTGGAAGAGAGTTACTGGTTACTATTGGTAAAAGGGTCCTAGATTAGTCTATCACTTGAGTTTCCCCTTATTTTATAATTTACTTTAAATTACATTTTTTTTATTATTTGGGATACTTTGTGGTACTTTTTTCCCAAGACACCTAAGGAAATTTGCAATGCCACCAAGTTGATTCCTGTTTAATTAAGCAGCTACTGCTCTGTTAACTGTCTCTGAGATAGTGACATAAACCAACCACTCAAACATTGTTCTGTTTGAATGAGAGAGAAGACATAATTTATTGGTTGATCCTACTGAATAGCTAAAGTTACTAATATGTTTTCTAAAAATCGTATAATTTGTGGTTCATAGTTTTATATGCAATTTACCCTTGGTGACTCCCAAATTGGATTTTGTTTTTAAGGAAAGGAAAGTTTTCAAGCACCAGTATATGACTGTTTCATTAAAAAGCAGAACAACTGAGTACTTGGTTCAATAATGGGCTTTTTACAAAGGCCGTAACTTTTATATTAATAGCTACAGTCTGGAACAGTATGTCAAAAAGCTGCATAACAGATCCTTCAGATCTATTACTGTCCCTCCAAACAAAACCCATTATACATAAACGCCACATCAAACAACAATCTGTAGCAGCCCATGTTGCAAATGATCTGAACAGAGTCCTCCAGGACCTCTCTAAAGGCTGGTCATGTTTTGCAATTACAGATACATATTCGACCTATCTGCAGACATTTATGTGGGTGCCTGGGATCCTCCCCACTTACCCATACACCCCTGGGGGAATCTGGAAATATTTTTTCAACTGGTTTGCTCACGCTTTCAAAGAAGTGCTTGGCTTCTGTTGTTCTTTTGTTTTTATCATGACCAATAAAAATGGAATCCAGAAATATCCATCCTAACCACACTAACGAACAAATATCCAATCAACCCCCTAGCCCTACCTACTAGCCTGACGCTCTCTAGGTAACATATGCAACTCGCTGAGGCTATGTGGTTACCACGGAGGGCTTTCTGGCTGTCTCTCCCCAAGGGTGTTTCAATAACGAGGCACAATGGGGAAAGCTAAGAGCTGAGTTTCCGACCTCACTCTGAATCTTCTTGTTTCCACGGGGGAATTGGGGGGCAGAGAGGGGTGTTCACCGAATCCTTCATATTATTTGAGCACAGCTCTTGCAGGCTATTTTATTTTTTCTCAAAGCGAACATTCCTAGTTGAATAAACGTGTTTGTCTTTAAGAGTTGTTCTAGGAGAGATCATGCATATTTCAGCCAGCTCCAGATGAAACGAGTTAAGCGATTCTCCGGCATGCTAATGTTTGGAAATGCCAAGTTTGTGCCATATTCGGACATTTTACTAGGAACTCAACTTCAAGGCAGCCTCCAAGCCCCCAACCTCCAGCCCCCTTCCACCTCCTCCTACTCCTTTATGTATATATGTTGCATAATTATGGAGCAGTAAGTATTTATCACCTTTTTGGGGCAGTAAGCAGAAAGAAATACAATACCATTACTTCCAGTTACTGCTTTTCCCAAGATAATTAGGTAACACACTGGAGGAGCCTTGGTAAGCCTAACGCTGTTCAAGTTAAGTGATTGACATGGCTCTGTCTGGCTGCTCTATTAACTGTTTCATTTTGTTGCTATTTGCAGTTTTCTTGGCTAATACTCCGAACAAATACAGACTGTTTCTTTAGCCCCTTTTTTCTCTTTGACCTTCTCCTGCCCATTTTCTTTGACTCACTTCAAACTGCCTTGAAAAGGCCTGTTGAATGCGCACAGTCCATCAGAGGCCCAGGTTCGTCCCTACCCTTGCCCTGAATGCCTTACTTCAAAGATGGCCCGCATTCTTTAATTGCCCTTTGAATTAATATCAAAGGGTCACAATGCGAGTGCCAAAAGAGAAAGGGGCTTTAATGAAGCAAAGAGCTGCCATTCATTTGCAGATAAGCACGTTTTTATGCCTGAACGGTCACCATGGCTAAAGGCTTGGTGAAGAGGAGGCTAGCCTGTGAGGACTTTTCCCTAAGTAGTGATTAGTGCAAACAAACAAGAGTAAACAATTTTTTTAAAGTCTACAAATAACGACAACATAAAATAAATAATAAGGCTAAGTCCACGAGCTGCACATTTTCCTCCCACCCTTTCATTAAAAAAAAAAAAAAAAGTCATACTTAATGAGCAAATCCATTTACCACTTTTAATCCCATATTTCAACATTTAAATTCCAAGGGCAAAGTTCAAAAATATGCCAGAGATAAAGTATTTTCAGTTTGAAATTGTGTGCCATGGGTAGCACAGAGGGAAAAATATGAGGACTTTAAAATAGAGGGAATAAAATGCCACTTTCACAAAAAAAGTCCTAGTGAGCTCAAGACAAAATTACTTTTGTTATGAACATTTGTGCTTAAATTATTGACACTTAATTCTTTTAGTACAGAGAATTTCGTTGGAGCCTAAAATTGTAAAACTGTATCTTTCTATCTACATATTTAGACCACATTTTTCCATTTCTTACAGAGAAATCAGCATGTAATGGCCACTGTCTGCATTGCCCCCTACATTGTAACACTGTAGCTGCAGCTATAGAATGAGCAAACCAACAGCACCAGAGGTCAACATAAGGTAAAATACAGTTCAAATCATAAATGATTACAGAGTGAAACAGTAAGCCATGTTTCCCCTCTTCATCATTCTCCTTGTAGAGAAGTTGATGATTAAAGAAGGATTTCAGTCCTGGTGAATTATCATCTTAGCTCAAGCTCCGACTAGCATCCTTGGTGCCAGCTACAAACTGAACGGTTGGCCTCTTGGTAGACAAAACATTCGGACCATTGCCGGGGCTTCTCTGCCCTCACTGGATGCCTTGGTAAACAGAGTTTATGTTACTCTCAATGACATACAAGGGAGGTCCTTATTCAGATGTTTCCATCAGTCTCTGAAAGTGAGTTGCCAGTTTTGCATTCGTGCACATAAAATTGCCACTGCTATGTTAAAGGAAAGAGAAAAAGAGAGAGGTTTCTCTTATCTTCGGGGAAATCAAAAGCATCTTCTCCTCACTGGCCTTATTTTCCATGAGCTTATCCATCTGGTTTAGAGTTGCCAAAATGGAGTGAAAAAGGGCAGCAAATAAATGTCAGAGAGTCAGCCAATCTGCATAAATCTCCAGCTCCTTCCAGAGAAACTCCTTCCTGGCCTGCTGGGCCTTCCAATCTTGTGACATGAGCCAACAGGCATCAGAACAATGTGGAAATCAAATCCAAATCCAAATTTTGCCCAAATCCAAATCCTTAAAAGCAGTTTCTCCCATGCCAGCTCTTCACTAGATATGCAGCGGTATGCTGCTTTGCAATAAAGCAATGCTATCCTAGCCACTAAGTCCCTTATGTCCTAGATGTAGAATTAGTTCTATGTATTTTAGACTGACCATGGGAAGATCCACTTAATCCTTGTTAAACTGTACTCTGAGGCAGCAAGAAGGCAAATCAATCAGCTACCAAACCTTGTTTCAATGAGTACAAAAGCAATCAGCAGATTATAAGTAAATAATACTTTATATTTTCTCAGGACTTCCCATGGTCACTAACATATCACAACCATCATTTGAGGTAGTGGAGCAAATATTATCATGTACATTGAAGGGGACTCCAGCTCAGAACAGATAGTGACTTTTCCATGATCACAACTATTCAGAGAGTGAACCAGGACATAAACCAAAGTCCTTAACCCCCAAACCTTTCATAAAGCCGTGGTTATATCTGGTGCAGAGCTAGACCTGGGCAGCTAATGTTCTATGGATTCTTTACCAAAATCTGTAAGTGGAATAAACTTCAAGAGCCCTGCAAATCCAGCTTAAGAAGACACAAGAAAAATGTTTGGAACACATATTGCAATGTTTCCTCGGGCTGCTATCGTCATGTAAATATAACCGTGACATGTTCCCTCCCAAACACAGCAATAATGGTGATGCTGATGATGATGGTGCTGGTGTCAGTAGCAATTAGATCTTGCAGTTGTCTAGAGCTTTGCACTTCCTATAGTATTTTTATATTCACTATTTGATATAACTATTTAATTCTTTGAGTTGAGGGGAAAAAACTTTTTTTCACTTTAAGTGTCAAGAAATAAGGCAATGTACCTTGATGTCAAGAGAAGTAAAGCAATTTGAAGTTTTTAAACCTAAATAATCTAGTCATTGAAGCTACCTAAGTAGTGGGTTTCTTATTTCCTGTGTAATGCTCAGTAAAGCTGAGGGGTATTTGATACCCAAGTAAAATTTATATTCCCAAGGCACAAATCACTCATGACAGCATCCTCTTTCTAGCCACCTTCCCATTGGCAGTTTGAAAAAGGTGCTTCTGAAATTCAGTTCCACATGAAAGAAGTCTTCTGAGGCTTAACCTGCAAGCTGCAAAAATGGAACAGGAAAGGTGTTCCAACTTCACAAGGAGCTGTTTCATTAAAGAACTTTCCTCGGCTTAAATGAAAGCCTTGTCCAGATGCCTGGTGGACCTCTCTCCTGGAGGTTTCACTTTCTTCGCGTCACTAAGTCATAACCACAAAGCTGATCACGTTGCATGAAACCATCCTATCAGACAACATTGACCTGGGATCTGATGACTGCTTAGTTCAGGAAACACGGCCTAGTAGCCTCCCCTGTTTATCCCAGTTAGGAATCAGAGGCACACTTGGAAGAAGCTCCTGTCTTCAATAGAAAAAAAAAAAAAAAGAGCAGCAAGCCATTCTGAAATTTGTAGAGTTACAAAAGTTGCAATAGCTTCAGTTCTTTAAAAGTGTCATTAGATCTCTTCTAATCTTGCTGCCCCCTTCTCTCAAGCACCACCATGTTTTCCAAGCATGGAATAAGTGTTATGTCAACTAAAGAGGCTTAAAGGGGAAGAAAATGTGATCTAAACAAACCTCTAGGAACAGATATCCTGCTGTAGGCTTCAATGGGTAACATTTGTTATGAAGCAATAAGAATTTGCATAATTTTGGGGAAGATTTTGTTTTCAAAGTAATTCTCTTGTTCACCTGCTTAGGCCTTTACTGTGTATGGCTTTGGTTAAGTTTTGTTGATGGAGGCTCATGTTTAACCAACTGTTTTTAATTTACAAATTAAACTTGTCAGAAGTAGAAATCCTTCCCTTGGAACTCTTCCAATATGTCAAGAATTAATTCTAATGAAAACGGCATTGCCTAAATGCAGGATGGCCAGTCACTTATTTTATTTACACAAAGTCCTTCTCAGTTTCTTTGATAAAAGCAGCTAAATCTTTTTCCTCTTTCATGTTTTGTCAGCACTTGATTCCTTTTGTCCCTTGGCTATTTGCCTAGCTGTGGACAATAAGGCAGGAAGAATAGAAGCAGATTGTTGGAATGGCCCTCAATAAACCTAATTATGACATGTTGACTGCCCTCACCATGACACAGTCAGGGGACTCAGGCTTATTCAATTACCCTTGCCAGGTTTCTCTTTCAGACCTAAAGTTATCCTTTGACTGTTTGTATTTCTGAACAGTATTCATGTTCATTGTGAAAGAAAATCCCCTGGACTTTGAGGGGTTTTTAAGTTGATGCTGTTATTGTAACTAATTTTTATTAACTGAATGATAACATGATAAAGAAATAGACTTTTGTTATGTAATAAGAACAAATCAGTGCGTGCTTAAAGTTACACCTTTCTTTCCTTTCCCTTCCAGCCAGCCTGGAAAGACATGTAACCTGAATTAATAAACAAAATAATTTCTTCAACCAGCATGTTCCTTACCACATGACTTTGAGTCTAGCAGTATGGAACAGGGTTGTGGCTTTGCTGTGAGTCTTCTTAACTAAAAAAAATAATTATAACCACATGATTTTCGGGTATGTATGTGTGTGCACGCACACACGTGTGTGTCCATGTGTGTTTAAACACTGAGAAGGTTCTTTGCTCTGTTAACACCAGGAAACATAAGTTCATTGGTACCTTTATGCCAACAGCTATTTCTTCAACTGTTTAAGGTAGACAGCATGGACAGTATTTAATTAAAACTCTGGCTGCTGGTTGGAAAGACCCTTTCCTCCTCAAACAGATTGTTTGGAGATCATGCCAGTGGTTCCTGCAAAGCCAATGTATAAAAGCTGTGTGTCAAGTGAACAAAAAGAGTGGAAAAATGAAGGAATGCCAAAAATCAGCGTCTGATCCATCCTAGCTTTTAAGTCAACTAGGTCTGAAAGAATTAATATTCAATTGTATTTAAAGCTGCACAAAGCTTAACAAGAATGATTGTTATTTAGTTGTAGCATTTTTTGATAATTTTCCTTTCTTTTCCTTTACATTTTTTTTTTCCTATTATGAAACTCATTGCTTTCATTAGGTAATTTGACAGCTCTTGGAACTATAATCGAATAAAAATTCAAGTAAAACATAGCAAATTAGTTGATATAATTTTTAAAATTTGCTCCTCAATTCATGCTCTTCATTAGAAAGTGCCCATCATTTGAATAAAAGCAGGTATAAATTGTAATCTGCCCTGCAAGAAAATTTGGAGTTTGGCACTTATTTGGCTCCTAGAAAAAATAGCTTTTTAATCCTAATGTGAGAAATCCACTTTACAAAGGACTTGTGAAATAAAATATACAGAATCCTTAACATGCTCTCTACACTGTATTCTATTCTGCAGCTCCCTCTCCTTTCAAATGAAACAATTTCATTTTCTCCAAATTCTAAAAGGATATTTTTAATCTCAGACATCCAAAGTGAATTGTATAACAGAGACTTTAAGCTCTGTTATACATTATTAATATACGAAATTTTGACAAAATATGTATTCATCTTCTTTTATAGAAGTCATCCTATAGTTTCATTTTAGCATTTGTTGATTTCAGTTTCCTTAATGAGTATAAAATTACATGTATATTTACATTAAAAGCCCTCTGACCAACTGTAAGAATAATCGTCATTGTACTTTAATTTTAAATTTTTTAAAATCACTTTTAATAGAAAATGCAAAATAGTAAATGTTTTACCACTGTAGAGTTATAGTGTTCTTCCTAAATGTTTAAATTATTTTAACCAGCAAATGTAACCACCTCCATAAAGGAAGTTTTTTTTGAAAAAAAGAAAGTCTTCTGCTACTTTAGAGTGGAAATGTTATTAAAATATCCAAGATGTCTCAATATTTTAACTTAAAGCATATGTATTTTTACATTCCCTAAAATGTTTTAATGTTTTTATATAGTTAAACAGAATAACAACCCTTCTTCGAAACTCAACTAGCACTTCCCTAAAAAAACATGGAAAAAACTAAGTAGAGGAAATCAATACTCAGATGGAGTACTGCTCACCATCCCAAATTTGGCAAAGCATCATGATTGCCTGCCGTTTAAAAAGCTATGCAGTTATCTTGCTATTCAAACTATATTAAACAAATTCATGCCATATCTCTCACAAATTCAACTTTTTCAGACCTGCTAAGACCCAATTCATGCAGCAGAATCAGTCAGAGATTTGTCTGTGGATGCAGAAAAGGGAGTCAATAATTTGAATTGTTTTGATTTGTATGGAATTACTCAACAAAAATTCTAATGCTAGCTAGAAGTGAAGTGGCTAAGATCAGATTTCTTCTTTAATCTAAAGGTCAAGTAGTGACTTTCTCTCTTAAATAAAAATTTCAATTTCGATTCAAAGTTCAAAATTGCAATATATTTGATCTGAGTACAGGATAATCACTAAGAAAAATAGAGACGAACTCTTTCATATGGTAAAGGGCAGTGCTTATTATTCTGAATGTATAAAGGGGTATAGTTCCTCTTCCTAACATTCTCATTTTATAATGTTTGACTTCTATTTTAAAAGATAAGTAAATATTTTATGGCAATATTTGCTTACATGTGTTTTCACAAACCTATTTAAGATAAACTACAATAAAACTTGAGCCATAGATATCAGGTACATACAAAAACTTATGCATGCAAATATTGGTTTGGATATTTTACATGCTCTAAAATTTTCTCAAGCAAACACACAAAAAACACCAAATTTTCAAAATGTACTTTACATTGTTAATTTTACCATTCAGCCTTTGCAATTAAAAAGTGTAATATTTGAATCAGTCATTGTCAACATTCAAACTATATAATTGAAAAGTCAATACATTGTGTAGATGATTTTTGAAATAATTTTCCTCCACAAAAATAAAATAGTAAAAAAAATGGGAGGATGGAACTTAGTAAAATCTCCTCTTGATAGGTTATGACATTTTGCTTCGGATTGTTTTCAATATAACAACAAAAAAATGTCTTACATTCTTTCCAAGTTTTTAAATGCTTCATAGTCATCTCTTTACAAAAACAACAAAAGTTTTCCGATTTGAAATAATCTCCTGTTTAATCTTTATGAGTTTTCTCTGAAACTCTATTTTGCATTAAAAATTTTGATTTATTCAAATAAGATGTTTAAACATGTGAGCGTATATGTGTGTGTTTTAGTTCAGAGCAAAAAAAAATCTTGTTTGACCCAATCAGTTTCTGACAAATGTTATGTGTGAGCCATTAGGGCATTAATTTAAGATATGACTTAGAATCATCCGAAGTGAATGTACTATTGTCTCAGTCTCTTTCTCTTCAAGCCCAGACAGCTTCTAGCTTTGTGGTCAGTAGCCAGAAATCCTGTGTGTCCCTCTCTGGATACAGGAAGAAATCGTCCAGGCACAGAGGAAAGGGAATGTCACCCTCCTGTGTAAGCAATTCTAACTTCCCGGCAGAATCATGTGCAACCCATTGAAAGAGAAACTCTCTAAACAATACACGCAGGCCTTACCAGCCTTTTCTGGAAGCCACAGCTTTGACAAGAGGTGCAAGAAAACACGCATCTCCCCGTGTCGATGGGGAAGAGCTGGTGTGTTCACCTGTGATACTGCACAGAAATGCTTCGTCCCAGCAGGCTTCATTTTCCACCTCCTTCTTCCAGCATCTAAAGGCATCTTTCCGCCCAAAGACAAGGCACGGTAGGAGTTTCTCACCTTCTAAGACATCAAGAGTCCCAGTTCTCTCCATCCTTGCCCTGATTCCCTAGCTGCTTGGGGGCCCCACAGTTTCCTCAAGCAGCTGCCTGGACCTTCTACTAGTCTGCTGAGAGTTAGATGGGGCCACAGCTGCTACACAGAGCCTGCCAGAGCTGGGAGAGCCCGTGGCCTTCACCTCACCTAGAGCTTCCATTTGTCAGAGGAGGGGAGAATGAGGTCCAGAAAGGGAAAGCAATCTGGTTGCAGTGATAGTTTTAGAGACCCACAAGAAACATCTATAAATTGCCTAACACAACCTTTACAGCTAAGGGAACTAAGTCTCCCTGCATCCCCTAATTAAGGGTTTTGCCCACCTGCCCTTATGCAGTGAGTGGATGTTTCTCATCTTCTTGTGAGGAGTCGGTCCAAGATCCCCCTAAGGAGCTCCCTACAAAGACAGAGGATGCTGTGAAGAGTAAGGACCATATAGGTAAATTGTTTGTCAAACCCAGACTTTGACTTCTTGAAGTAAACAAGATAAGGCACAGGAAATGAAAAGCACTCTGCACATTCTAAAGTGTGAGACACAAGTTGGCATTGTTTGTGTTTGACTCTTACACAGCTGTGCTTACTCAACTTTTCACACGGATGCGTGCCATCTCTCCCCACCTCTGCTGAACAAGGACAAGGGTAGATGTGGTTTTGTGGGACCTGAAGCTTTTACAATTTAGGGGGCTCCTCTTGAGAAATAAATACATATGTATCTTAATTTTGCAATATTTATAAAAATCTGATAACATGAAGATGATGTTAGGGCCCTTCCCAGTGCCTGGAAGGGCCCACAAAGGTGAGGTCTCATAGATTCATTAGCTTTCTGCTGAACTCACTACTGACAAGAATGCCTCCTGGGGAGATCTAGATGTTCATACTCCCTGTCATTACCTAATATTAATAAAACACAAATCAAGTCTGAGCGCCGACTCTGGCAGTCCAGTAGGAACCCAAGATCATTTAAATCAAGCTTGTTCAACTCGTGGCCCGTGGGCCACATGCAACCCTGGATGCTTTTTAACACAGCCCAAAAAAATTCATAAACTTTCTTAAAACATGAGGGTTTGTTTATTTCTTTTTCTGTTTATTTGTTCTTGCTTTAGCTCATCAGCTATCGTTAGTGTTAGTGTATTTTATGTGTGACCCAAGACAACAATTCTTCTTCCAATGTGGCCCAGCGAACCCAAAAGATTGGACACCCTGATTAAAATGGTCCATGAAGACACTGGCAATTTCTGAGTCCCAGATATCGCTGGTGGACTCAATCCCAGATGTTCCACTGGGACCCTTTTTTGGCTCACATGCTCCAAAGTGATTTGTTTCTGAGGATCTCAAGAGTCCCAAGACTGAGAGTCTAGGAGTCTCTGGGGATTTAAGCTTCTGGCCCTCCCTGGCCAGAGGCCTTCCCCACCCCAGCCACAGCTAGTGTATCTGTGACAGGAGTCCTTTGTGCCCCATTCCTCTGGAGGAGGGGAGTCTCATTTCTTCAGACCTCTGACAACTGTCCAGGAGCCACGAGGGGTGTGAGAGCTCAGCCCAGACCTCTACTCCTTGGGGAAGGTCGTGAGCTCTAAGGTGAGGTAAGCCCCACAGTTCCTTCCCAGTCTATGGCTGTGGGCCAAAAAGACCCTTCCTGTCCTTTGGCTCTTTGCCAGGGAGGCCAAAGGACATAAGCCAAGGCCCTTACCTGGCACTGAGGAAGTGACGGAAATCCACTTGTGGTGGAAGGGTGCTCTTGGTCCAACCTTTGCTCTACCTCCTCCTGGACAACTCAATGGGGAATCGTGCCCTAGCAGATCCTGCCCACCAGCAAGGAGCTCCCTCATAGAAGAACTAATCCTGTCCTTTCACAGTAAAGACAGGATCTACTAGGGTGTGATTTTAGGGACATCAGGAACCTATCTCTTGCCCCCGCCAAACATAGACACTTGAAATTCTACCTTTAGGGATTCACTCCTCCATGATAAGTTGTCACCTCTCAGCGTCCTTCAGAAAAGTGCAAATACTTTCCACTTAACCAGTTAGAGGCTTAACCAGGTGAGTTTCTTTTGTTTTTTTGAGATGGAGTCTGACTCTGTCGCCCAGGATGGAGTGCAGTGGCGCAATCTTGGCTCTTTGCAACCTCTGCCTCCTGGATTCAAGCAATTCTCCTGCCTCAGCCTCCCAAGTAACTGGGACTTCAGGCACCTGCCACCATGCCTGGCTAATTTTTGTATTTTTAGTAGAGATGGGGTTTCACCATGTTGTCCAGGCTGGTCTTGAACTCCTGATCTCAAGTGATCCACCCATCTCAGCCTCCCAAAGTGCTGGGATTACAGGCATGAGCCACCATGCCCAGCCAACTAGTTGAGTTTCTATGTGAATGAGGTAGAGCTAGGTGCAAGCGTGTGTGTGGGGGTGGTGGGGGTAGTAGTAGTAGGAACAAACAAGGCAAATGGCAGGGACAGGGATTCAGGAAAGAAGAGGGAATAGCACCTAAGACTGACTTCACTCTTTTCACCTAAGGTCACCCCACCAGGACCTTCATGGAAGGAAAGTGGGGAAAAACATTTTCAAAGAGTTTGGGAGAGGAGGGTTAGAAGGCAGGGAAATTGTGAAATATGCCTATGAAAAACCTACACTTGTTCTGGTAGCATCATTTCCTATAAATTGTAATTTGAGTGACAGTTCTTTTATTTTTCCTAAAATTTTTCCATAAGAATTTTCCAAGTACCAGAAATTTCAATGTGAAAGATAGTCATTGTCTTACCTAATGAATTTAATTTGTTTTTCATGTTAAAAAAATAGAAAGGATTCATTTCAGGGGAAAAATTGTTAGTTTAAACTAGTAACATTAAATTATAGTAATTCAATAAAATGATGAAAGTCAGCCAGCAAAGATTCAGAAAAAAACTGGCTCTCTGTGTCATTCGTATTTTATAATAAAGAAATGGTTGGTCTCCTTATCTGATCAAGGTATGCACTGGCACTCCATTAGAAACAGAGTCCTAGGCCGGGCATGGTGCTCACACCTGTAATCCTAGCAATTTGGGAGGCCAAGGTGGGTGGATCACATGAGGTCGGGAGTTCGAGACCAGCCTGGCCAACGTGGTGAAACCCCATCTCTACTAAAAATACAAAAATTAGCCAGATGTGGTGGCACATGCCTGTAATCCCAGTTACTCAGGAAGCTGAGACAGGAGAATTGCTTGAACCCAGGAGGCTGAGGTTGCAGTGAGCCGAGATTATGCTATTGCACTCCAGCCTGGGCAACAAGAGCGAAACTCCATCTCAAAAAAGAAATACAGTCTTGTGCAAATGGCTTAGTTTCAATTTTTCTAAACACGACAGACAACACGAGACAAAGTTGTGCCAGGAAATGAGTACCTGCTTTGACCTCCACAAGAGCTGTATTTCCCTACTTTTTACTGACAACTCATTGAGCCTCTTGACGGCCATCCCACTTATCCATTGGTTTTCTGTTCAGGAATGCCCCAAGAAAGACCAGCTGATATTCTCCATAGGCAAGGAGAAGACCCAGAGAAGCCAAGGCCCAAAATGTTTACTGAGAAGCCCAGAAACTGAATCCAAAATAGAGCAGGCCTTGAGTTTCCATCCTGGCCTCCTGTAGTGGGGACTTGCCCAGTACCCAGGCATTCCTCTAACTCCTGCAATCTTAAGCCTAACTCTTTGCAGTTTCTGACATGATGCGAAATCCCCAGTCTCCCATTCGACTTATTCTTTCAGACAAAAATTCAGCAAGTATTTAGAACTTGGCAGGAACAGTGACCACAAACAGACACTGGCTTCTAGTAAGAAACTGTAAAAGTTGCCTTTGTGTTGCCCTCTGATAAATGTTGTGCCCCAGATGTGCCCTGTCTGCATAAAAGCCAAGTACATCTACCACCTGGAAAGTTTTCACACTGGATCAATTCCCAAATGATATTCTGCTCTGACATACTGCTAGTTTACCAGGGGCACTGTGAGGAGACCACCATTTATTTGCTCAACTTGAAATGGACTTTCAGCCCTCTTTTGAAATGGTCTGAGAGGGTGTTTTAGATGACCCAGAACTTCCCAAAATGTAACCAACAATTCTAGATCTCATCTACTTGGGAATCATGAAAAGGAAAATTAAAACGTATCCCCCAGATGAATCCATGTTTCATTTTCTATTTTTAAAAACTTGCAAGTTTATAAATCAGAAGCAAAGGGGCTTCTCTCCCCACAAAACACCTGCTTGCTCACATTAAGCCTGGAAGTTTGAGTTCCCTGGAGGATGGCTCTGCCTGCCACTTCCCTTCACCTGTATGGATAAAAGCGCTGTGATGATCTGCTGGTAACCTAAAGTTTAATCACTCTGCTGCTATGGGCCTAGAAGCCAATTATTTTATATGGTTATCAGTGTTTGTTGAGAACATCACAGCAACATGACAAATGGAGCAATTTCCATATTGATATTAATCCTCCATAGGCTTTCCTTCCTGTGTGGAGAGCTGCATACTTTTACAGGTAGTAATCAGATGCCGCAAACTATGAGCCTGATTCAACCCAATTTATGAAGAGCAAAGAATTTTTAAAAAGCTGCTTTTGATTTTTCTTAGCTCTTTGTAGACACTCTTAATGCAGACCTGTTCCCATCCCCTAACTGATTCATTTAGATTTCCACAGGCAAGTCAGAGAGAAAGCAAGAAGGGAATTGAGGGCACCTTGCCAGCCATCTTCCATCTAAGCACAAACAAAAGTTCCAGAATTAAGAAAACGCACCCTCCTGCCTTACTGGCCGACTATGTCCTGCGCATTCTGGTCCTCACTGCAAGAACAGTCAAGAAAGAATATGTGGTTTTGGTTTTTTATTATTTAAAAAAAAAATCAAGATTTTGATTTCCAGAAATAAATCCTTTGCCCCTCATTTATTCTCCTATTTCTGAAAGGCCCATTCCTAAGAAGAAATGACTTGAAACATTTGCCCTATAATATTCGTTGACATTCACAGCTCCATTTTTCTCTGGAGAGTTTTGAGGGGTGGTTTTTCTCTTATGCTTGGAGCAGAGTCCTTTCTGGCTCATTTCACAGACTGAAACATCGAGCTTAGGTAGGCCAGGTATTCAGCAGGAGCAACAGCTGAATTCCGTAGCATCAGATTTAAGGGAAAATAGACTGAAATGATTTGGGGGAGGCAAGGTTTTCAAAAAAAAAAAAAAAAAAAACATAAAAAGTCTTTTGTGCAGAGAAGGGCATGGATATATATTCTCTAAAAATTTACAAATTAAAAATCAGCTGTTCCCAAACTCAAGAAACCCCTAGAGCATCCGACAGCACTTCTGAAAAATAAGAAATACAAGACCACATTTTCTTATTCATAAGCCACTCTCTTACTAGTTCAAACCTTATTTGGTGACCTTGGAGGCAATTTTTCTTTTGTAAGTAAACAATTAGAATAAGTTGCCTCTAAGTTGTTATAAAACTACCCACAATTTTTCTGGCTTACAAAGAAAAATAAGAATGCCTAACATAAAGAGACTATTTTTTGATGGTGGCAAAATTAAATAAGTAGTAAATGGGGAAAAAGAAGAATTTTAAAAAGGAACCAATAAGTCAAAGAAAAAAGCTTTCCTTGGGTTTCGAGAATGTCCCATTTGAAGAGGCAATAGAATATTGGAGGAATGTCCAGAGGGTAGTCATTTTTAGCAGAACAATTCTAAGCAGTAATTTTCAAACCTGTATTCCTTACATATAGTGATAGGAGAAAGCATTTCATTTTTCCTGTGTAAGTGCCCAAAGGCAAACACACTCCTGTGCCATCCTTTCTAAGACCTTCTTCACCATTTGTTCTCAATGCAGAACCCAAATTCCACCAAAGCTACCAGAATTACAAATGTCATTCCTTTTGTCCTTACCACGGAGGAATTATTTTCCAAATAAACTCACACATGTGCCAAATGGTGCTGTCAGAATGAAAACAATCTAAATGTTGTTAAATAAGTCATCCTTTGCCAATATGAAGAAATAATATGCAGCTATACAAATAAGGCCAAGAAAGAACATCAGGCCATTAAGCAAAATAATTCCTGAGATATACTCTAAAGTGGAAAAAAAAAAAATCAAGGCGCAGAAAAGTTTATACTGCAGGTAGACCACCATTTCTGCCAAAGGGGGCAAATAGCATTTTTAAAAACAGAGAGAAATGTAATTGCTTGGTTAGCATAGAGTGTCTGGAAAGATAGACAAGATATTGGCCACTAGCAGATAGAAGTGGGAGGAAAACTCGTCACCGTACATCCATTTATATCTTTTGAATTTGGTGCAAAGGGAATGTTTTGCCTAGTCAAAAATAAATACGATAATTTTGTTTTTATCTGACAAAGTATATATTTCACTCGAGTGTTCAGGTCAACAAGAATGCAATCCTGAGAATAAAGGAACATTTCCCTTTAGAGGCTGAGAGTTGGCCCCCATAATCCAGGAGTATCCTCGCATCTAAAAGCCTTTAGGGGGCCAGGACTGTCCAGAAGGAAGCCCCCATGGCTCGCCAGCGAATTTTTATCAGTTCACTGGGGGCCCGGCTGGCCAAGGAGCTTCGGCTGCCTGCTGCGAAGCCTAAGCCGCAACAGCTGCATAAACTGGCTGTGCCCCAGCCTGACCTATTTTGGAGACAGGTCAGACCAGTGCATGTGGGGATAAGAAAACAACCTTCCTTGCAGCCAGTGGCTGCACTGCCAAGCTGCGCCAGAGGGAGAAACATAAGGGCAGGAGCTCTCCAGCTTCTAGGAGCCTTATAGCCTGGCTACTTGCTTTTTTACTCTCACACTGCACCCCAATAACACAGGAGCCCCCAACCTTTTGGGACTGAATGGAGGAAAACGGAACAGAAAGGTCATTGAAATCTATCCTTCAACTTGAAGAATGCTACTTTGGACGGTTTCCTTAAAACTTCTGAGCTCCAGTTTTAAAGGAGAGGGAATTAAGAGGAATCATGCACAAAGAAAAAAGAATGCACACAACCTCACGTGCAGAGCTATAAAGACGTTTAAGAACCATGAGGCAGACTGAAGAGGGGATATACTGAGAAACTGTGCAGAAACAATTCCACAAAATTAAAGACTGCAACAGCATTTCAGGAATAAGAATGCATGTATGAGACCCATGTTAACAAAGCAACATATTTGTCAATCCCTGATGTGCTGAAAAAACCTTGTGCCAAATACAAAGAAAAGTTTGAGTTGGAGTTTTTAAAATAGCCAAGTTAATCTACAAGAGAAAAGTAACCTTTTAAACTGGGAAGAAAAGTAATTAAGAAGTATGTTTTGGCATCTCAGCTAATGGTTTTAGAATTTTATGTTTCATACCCATTAAATCGAAGTTTTTTTTACATTAAATAGTTGCTCATAAACTCAATTTTTTGACTTGGTGAAAGTGGACTGAGAGGTGGGGTGCGTGTGTGTGTGTGTTTGTGTGTGTGAGCGCACACGCGTTTGGTCTTCATTGTTGCTTCTAAGCCTTGAATTAAGCTTTATCTGCCCTTGGGCAGAGCCCATCTGCTAGTTTGTAGGATAGTCACTTTCTGCGTGTTCAGAAATTTTCCCCCACCAAGACTTTGAGTTTTGCTATGTTAGGTGTAATTTGCACGTACTATGCATCTTCTCATTTCATTCTCACAGAATCCTGGAAAGCTGGTATGCAGTTCTCCATCTTAGAGATGTTAAAACTGAAGTTCAAGAGGTCACTACTAAAATGTGCTTGGTCTCAATTTTATAGCAAAATTGGTGACGCAAGAACAAACCACTTTCACCTTACGTACTCTGCTTTTATAAGGCAAGAAAGATGTGAACGGGTACTCTGGACTGTGTATAAATCAAACAAGATAAAAAACATTCAATTGCTTCAGTGAGCCTCAGTTTGGAAACTGGCCAAGCGAGGATTCGTAAAGAAGAAACCTATTGCTTTTCTTATAGTAAAATGAATTGGACCAATTAATTTTCTTTAGTTCAGGTTAAGCTCAACCATGACAATTGAGACACACACATGCACACACGCTTTGGCCAAGATCTTAATCATGATATTATATTGGAATACTGGAAGAATCTTAATATATGTTTGAAGACAGATTCTATGACTCTATAATCATTTAAAAATAAAATACTTTTAAAAAGAAAGAGATAGTATGAAGAAAACGAGGAAGATAGCACTCAAAGGCAAGGGCCAATGAATGAGTAAGAACCAAGAGCCTATGAAGTGGATAAGTTATGCCTACACTAGAGTTTGCCACAAAAAAAGGGTGAGGAGAGAAGAGGAATATGTTCAAAAGTCACTTTCACTTTATATGTATATGTACTTTTAGCGTATCTGTGTGCCTGTAAAAATCACAAAATACAAATGTAGACTTTCCATTAAAAATACAAATGTGTATGTGCCCATATCAGCATTTACTATGAGAGTATGCAATAATTCCATGTTGCAATACAAATTTCACAGAAATTAACTTTTCTTTCTTAATATTCTACCCTAACTTACTTATTATTTCCATCTAATAACACAACACCAAGTGCATTTAATTCTGCAGTTGTTTCCATAAATGTGCCTACTGTTCAATTATAAAAATTTTGAAAATCTACATTTAAGTCTTGATAAAACTATATTATTTGAATTCTCCATATGATCCTGTAAATTTTTAAATGCTGAAAATCAGTGATATTTCCTCTCCTTCAATTCTATGTTGGTCAACCAAGAAGTCTCCCATCCCTGTCACGAAGCATTTTGATTAGCTTTTTTTTTTTTTAACAGAGTCTTGCTCCGTCACCCAGGGTGAAGTGCAGTGGCACGATCTCAGCTCACTGCAACCTCCATATCCCAGGTTCAAGCAATTATCCTGCCTCAGCCTCCCTAGAAGCTGGGATTACAGGCATGTGCCACCACACCTGGCTAATTTTTGTATTTTTACTAGAGATAGAGTTTCACCATGTTGGCCAGGCTGGTCTCAAACTCCTGACCTCAGGTGATCCACCTACCTCGGCCTCCCAAAGTGATGTGATTACAGGCATGAGCCACTGCGCCCAACCGCTTGATCAGCTATTTTTAAACAGAATACATTGGATTAGGTCTAAGATGAGTGAAGAATTGGCTTCTAGAATTCAGAGTTGATATTCACATACTTTTACAGATACAGTAAATATGGCCAAATAAAAGTACATAAGAAAGTATAGTCAAGGAATTACTGAATGAGTTTAAGGACTCAAACATACAGCTAGTTTAATAGTTGCCTATCTTGAGTTCTAATCTGTTTTGCTAGGGAAAGTCACTTATCAATCATCTCAGTAAGAGGTGGACATAAAAACTCAGACTACTTTGATCAACTTACTTTACCACAAAGTGGAGGGGTTTTGTTTTGTTTTGTTTTGTTTCACTTAAATCCCGCAGCAAAGTATAAAGTGCTATGAACTTTGCTGCATGCAATGTGAAAACCGAAATCCTTTCTTAAGATTTTCCTTTCTCCTAGAAGAAATGTGCATCAAATCAAATTCCAAATTTTACACTGTTACCCTTCATTCAATACAATTTCATTTTCAGAGGCAAGTGGCCACTTCTACAGCAGAAATTACCTGTTGGTGGTTTTTTAAAAATATATATGAGGAACGAAAGAAGAAAAATAAGAAGGTAAGAATTTATAACACCTATTATTCCTCAACTGTCCTCGATAACTGTATTTCATGATTTTCATATCTCCCTTTGACAATGGTGAATTTTCTAACTCTTCTCTCTTGAATTTATGTTTTATAATGTTAAGTAGGCATTTTGATAACTGCGTATATTCCAACTAAAAATTGGAAATATACATATTCTGTTCATTTTGGAGCATAGTCTCAGCTTAGAAAATTTAAAGAAAGGCTTCCTAAAGGAGAGATGTTCTGCTTCCAGCAAAAACTCACAATGCTATTGGAGCTCAGTATTGTCCCAACACTGTAGGGTAGAGCGAAAAGCTGAGTTGTGTCGTGCTCTACTGAAGTGTGGTGTGAATGGGACAAAAATATCTTTCCCAATGGGGCAGAGGATGGCCATTAGGAGATTAATCTTTTAATTAATCTTTATTAGGAAGGAAAGAAAGAAAAAAGGTATTAAAGGTAAGAATTTATAACACCTATTATTCACATATTACAGAATCATAATGTCTATTGCTGCTTTCGTGTTTATCTTCCAGAAAGATGGCAATATCTGAATTTTCTTCACAAATACCTGAAATTCCTTTTTACAGTTCCCCAATTAAAGCCAGCCAGTTCTTGGGTCAGCAATTTTGAGTTGGTATTAAGATCAGGCCCAACTTGGAGCTGGAAGTTGCTGTCCCTGGGGCAATGTGTGAATACACAGCCTAATACCCAAGGAAGAAAAGTCACTTTAACTCTGTATGTATATGAAATATACATCTGAGTGACAAAGAACTATGTAATGCTGTATCTGGACTCAAGACATGGGAACCATAACAAATCTGAGCTAACTGTAACTTCTAGCTTAATCTATTTCAGGCAGTTTTTCTACACTGCAATGTTTGGTAGTAAATATTTTACATCAGAGAGCATTTGAGCACAGATGGATTATTAATTTAATAGGAGGATTATAATAGAAAATATTAGAAAATACCACCAAAATTCTGCTCTGTATGTCAAGATTCATCTTGTTCAAGAGTGAAGAGTAAAAAATAAAATACTAAAACCCGATGCACAATTTTTAGTAGTGAAATAAGCACAAAGAAAGAGATTCGAAAACCCCACACACAGGCAGATCCGTGATGCACAGTTATATACCCAAAGCCTAAATCTGGCATGAATTTTACAACCTCAGTTAGTGTTATTTGTTGGAATTTCCAAATTAAGCGCAGAGATGTTATTTCCAAAACAGCCCTTTGCAGGATTTTTGCTTTTATAATAAAAGAAAAACCTATGCAAATATATTGAGTTCTTAAACAAACAAAAGTCAAATAGTTCATCTCACAATCAACAGTTTTAAAAAGTCAGAAAATGATTAAAAGAAATATTTCTCCTGGCAGTTAACAACTGGGAGGCTGTGCTGTTACCTCAATTCCTTATGACTCTAGAAAGCGCAATTCATAGGATAAATATATCTTTATTTTGTGCAACTAAATATGGTTTAGTGCCAACATAATTCTCAGTATAATAAATAAACTCTTAACAATGCACATACCATTTACATAAACACATATTTATTCCTAAACTATAGAGGATTAGAAATATACATGATAATCATCTAGCCATCTATAAACACAAAAATTATGAAAACATGGGTAGAGAGATGTAGTCAATATAACTCTCAGATTCCTGTGTATTTAATTATTCCCCACCTATTTTACATAAAAATCTGCCATGTTTTTATTATATAATTTCAGCTTGGAAGGCAACTTCAGGGAAACTGTTTTATTTAGAAATCTAGCAGCAGGCAGATAGTAGTTGCCATGCTTCCTGCCACCTCCCAAAAATGAGAATCCATTTGATGATAAATTCACCATTGTAGCCTCAGTTCTAAATAAGAAGTCACTACAGGATAATTAAAAACACCCCATGAGTCTTCTCTACAAACTTACAACATGTAACTGGTTTCAGTTCCTATTTTTTTAAAGAGAATTTGGTCAATTCCTCCTTAGAGATTTCAGAGGAAAAGAAGGATTTTCAAGGACAGATAAATTGAAATGATCCCGCTTTGATCTCTGTGGTTAAGAATCCCTCACAATGGAAGATGACCACTGAGAGGCCGCGCTCCCAGCCTTTTAATGCGTAACAATGGTATCAACAAACAGCTACTTAATCAATATTTGGCCAGAGCTGCTGAAAACTTCCTTTTCAGATTTTAATTCCTAGTTGTAAAACAACCCCAGAGCAGTCAGTGAGATAAGACATTAAACTGACTGCTTAATTGCCTTTTAGTGTCTTGTTAGCTATATATGTACAATCTAAATGGTTCTTTAATCTTTATTTACCCTCATAGATAAGTTACCTGTCATACGGAATCCAACCGAACTTAAAACATTTTCTGTTCCAGTACAAGCCAAACTCTGTTTCCCACGTTTCCTTGTTGTTACTGTTGCAGATTTTCATTTTTATTGGCCATCTACTTAACAACTTAAACAATTAGTCTCATAGTTAGGAAGAATTTTTTGTTGTTGTTCTCAAAATATATGTTTTCATGGATGCCGAAACCATTCGGATTTAGCGGCCACGCTCCTATTCACGTGGTAGATTTCTATATATTCCACTTGCCTGAACTGCTGCGCGCTGACTGGTTCCGCCTCACCGCCCGGGTGGGTTTTATTGCTCAGCCCTGGGGACTTTTAAATGACCCTTCAGTAATTATCACGCACTAGAAGCTCCTACGTCCTGGTTCCGGTGCTATCAACGATCAAATCAAACCCCAAAATAAACATACGATTTCAAGCATTAATTAGAAAATCTGCATGTTTTCAATAAGGCTAGAAAGTAAGCGCACAGCAGTCAACCAAACCAAACAAGCGAAAAAGAAAAAGCTAGGAGCTGAACTCTGGTGTTTGCTTTCAAATCGTTCCAGCAGGAAAAGTGTTCCCGCGACATTAACAACTAGAACACGGCGTGGTATTCTAATAAAATTCAAGTTCTGATACTTCCACCCATTTTTTAAAAAATGGGTGGTATATCTTTGTTGAGTTTTGCAAGGACTTCAGAAAATATGAAATTTACTCTAAATTCGAGACGACGTTGAGGTCAAATTCGTGATTCTAACAAACGGACTTGGAGAGTGGGCTGGTCTGTCCACTTGAATAAAGAATCCGATGCCATAAACCTATGATCCTATACCCAATGATTTTAATCTATGGGAAAGTTTGTCCCCCGCCTTCTCTTCCCCTCCTCCCAACCTTGGTCCAAAACGTCCCTTCCGGCTCCCTAACAGGGAAAGAAACGGCCCTTCGTTTTCCTTGATTTCAGCTGTCCCTTAAGGATAAAAGTGCTCTTTTCATGATTTCACTGGAAATAACATACTCCAACCACCTTTAATGCTTTTCTGCGTTTTAAACTGATTTATCTCCCCCTACCCACCCCCAAAAAAGCTGAAGTCATCCTCCTTAACTTTACAAAAGCTGACAAGCTTACAAATAAAATGGAAACTTGAGCAAACCTTTTGTCACTTTTACTTTCTCCAATTTTTTGTAAAAGACGTTCTTTTTTTGTAAACGTCAAATAGGAGGAGACAGGAAAGGAATATAACCCCCCAACCGACCTATGCTTGAGATCTCTTAGAGAAATCTTTTAAATTGTTGCAAACCTCCCACGCTCACTTGTGATTTTAAAAGAGAGGAAAGTCTTATGAGAGTGTATCGCCAGTCCCCAATCAAAACATCAATTTGGCAATCTGGCCTCTCTCCCCCTGCACTCCGGAGCTGCCCCTTCAAAGCCGCTACAACAAGTCGGTAATTGTAACGTTGCATCTAAATATTTAAGCGAGAGTCTTGCAGTCGCGTGTCCATTTACAGTCCTCATCTGTCCTCTAATTCCATTACTGCACAAAGCAAAAATGTTTCCCAAAACTCACAAACAGGAAAAGCGTCACCCTGCTGGAGAAGGGGGAGGAGGGGTGGAGGAGGAGGAGGAGGTGATGAAGGGGCAGTTTCTATTGATTAGTCACCGCTTTTGTGTTAAGGGCTTTCTTTAAAATAAGAAAAAAAATGGGGGGAGGTTGCAGAAATTTCACAAATGTGAGCCTCAGGCAAGGGAGGAAAAAAAAAGAGGAGAAGAAGGGGGGAGGCGGGCTGTGTCTAGATGAAAGTGAGAAGGACATAAAGGAGGCAATTGAGTCGGCTGCAGCCCGGCGAGCTAAGCTTCGAGCCGGCCAGAGCGTAGGGGAGGGGGCGGCGCGGCGCGGCGCTTTGGCGCAGAGCGCAGGAGTGGGGGCCCAGCCCATTGTGGCGGCGCCCGCGGGCCCGCTCGGCCGAGCCGGGGGAGGAACAGAGGCGCCCATTGAGCGGCCGCAGCGCGGGGCCGTGCCCACAGCCCCGGATGCCACGGCCAGGACTTGGTTCCCCCGGATGCCCCTGCTCCACTTTCAGCGCAGGCCAGGGTCTAGGGGGATTGGGGATAGCGGGGCAGGGGTAGTGTTCGAGAGCCGCCCAGCCCTCTCCTTGCTTTTGGGCTACGGAGCTGGAAGGCTGGATCCTGCAAGGGTGCATCATGCTTAGTGCGTTCCCTCTAGGGAGCGCGGGCCTGAGCGCACCAGCTCTGCCAGCGGCTCAGCTCTCGGACTGAGCGAGGGAAAAGGGAAAGTTGGGAAAGTTAAGGGGACTATCTCGGAGAAAGACACTGTAGAGACGAATGAGGGTGATTCTGACCCCATTCAAGGTGCCTCAATCCTTTTGTCCTAGTGTCTGCCAAGCAGACCTCAGGCCAAAGCTGTCCCCTGAAACGCCAGGCTCGGCAGCACCCACCAGGCTCACTAACTGGAAACCGGCAGCAATACACCACACTGGTCAGGGGACCCCAAAGTCCCTCCTCCCTCAGCTTTCTCTTCCCCCTCTGCCAGGGCACTAGGAGTACTTTATCAACGTTCATTCTATTTTACAAGTGGGCAGCCTGGGATTTTTGATGCCCAAACAACAGGAGGAAGTTTTTGAAGTTTCTACACTTCAAACTGCACCTCACTCTATTCTTTCTCTAGGACCCTCTTGCCCTCCAGGGCTCATCTGAAAAGGAGCTAGAGGTGCTGAAGAGACTGATGCTGCATCTTCCTCGACAACCCCAAATTAAATTAGGCTTCAGCTCCAAGGGGTGTGTGTGTGTGTGTGTGTGTGTGTGTTTCCAACAGCACAGCCCCTACTGGGGAGAATATTCTGATTTTTAAAATGGTAGCAATTGCCCTTGAATGGCAGCCAGCCCAGCTAGACAGCCCAAAAGACTAGAAACATTTTGTAGGTGAAATGGCCACTTTTTCCACGCTGGAGAGTCCATAAAACTTCCTGGCGCAGCAGCTATTGGGGCTCATTGAATAATTCATCCCTCATTGCAAGCCCATAATGTCTATTCTCAGCCTTTTGTGGTGCTGTTTTCTCTTCTTTTCTCCTTGAATTATAAAAAGGTTGCCTTCCTTTGTTCACATCAATCTGCTCCGAGCTAGAGCTTTGTCTGGGCTGAGCTAAAGTGTGAGTTTCAATGGACTCTCCAGGCTTTGTCTCCCAAGTTCATCTCCAAGTGTAGATTGTGTAGAGAAGGCCTTCTTTGTAAAAGCTGGAAAAGTTGTACAAATGTTTGACCAGCTCATTTGGGACGTTTTGTCTCCTGGGCCTCAGTCGCCTGTACTGCCAGAGAGCAGCCGTTCTGCTGGGCTGGTGCCTTCAGCAACAAGTAGCAAAGCCGTGGGCCCCCAGCCTCTCTGACCGCTCTGGGCTCTTTTCCCCACTGTCCACAGGAGCACATTTGGTTTGGGGTTATCTGACTCCCTGCCTTCATCCTTTCTCAGCACCTCTATACTACAGCTAGGCCTGGGATAAAAGCCAAGGTGTCTTCTCAGAGACCAAGGCAGAAAAATGTATGTCTCCAAAAACAGGATTTAGGCTGAGTCCATAGGAGGTCCCTGTTGTAAAGCAAAGGAAGCATCTCCCTGCCCAACCTGCTGTAGTTTGCCGTGTCTTTTCTTAATTTCTTGTGCACACCAGAGTATCTACACTTGTTTTCCCCTCAAATCAGACATTGGGATCTGTAACTTCCAAATCTAAATGTTCCTTCCAGGTTGTGTACAGATTTTGCGTTGGTTTGTGAAGCAGCTGCTCGGGAGAGCCAGCGGCTGCCAGAGTTGGGCAATGAAGATAAAACAAGTCCCACGTGGGTGCCACTCTGGTGAGAGCTTGGACCCAGCTAGTCGCAGTCGGTGACAGCTCTGAGCCTACCTGGAAAGCTGCCTGTTCCTCTGGCAACTCCAAAACTAACTTTGCCCCATGAAGTCCACGTCCCAGGTGAGGAAACTTCAGGCACAGTGGGGCTTCTGGCCACTCTTGACAATTTGTGCATTTGAAAAGGGGCAATGACCTCCAAGGCCAAAGCCACTGAGACACAATCCCTCTGTATCCCGCTGCAATGATCCCTTCCTGGTTCAACTCTGATGGAGTTTTTCTTTTATTTCCTTCTTTTTGTGTGTGTACCCTTAAAGTTTGAAGACAACTTGCTGCAGGTGAAGGGGAAGCAAGCTGCACTTCTGTCTCCCATGGGGGAGGCTTTTTCTTAGTGCTGACAGTGCACAGCCGAGAAGGAATGGGGATCTGTGCCCCTAGAAGACAGAGGGTGCCAGCACTCTGTCGAAGAACTCAGATCCCTTCCATTTGTAACCCAGAGCTTGAGTTCCTTTCAATTCCCAGACACACATAGGTTAAATCCCAACACATTTGAAAACCAGTTTTAAACAAATCAAACCAGTCAACATACACACACATTTATAAAGCAGCCGATGTGGGGGCAACTTTTGGAGGGTCATTGCCCCTCTACCCCCCCTCCCTCCCTCCTTTAATGTGAGGAAACTCCGGAGACCAGGGCCTTTCCTGAGAGCATAAAAGCTACTGCAGCTTCTGAAGATTCAAGCACTCTCTATCCCTGGCCCTCCAATTGCTCAGAGATGCCCAGTCTCATACATTTAACGGCAAGAGGGTAACAGCTTCCCCTGCCCCCCACAATAGAGCACAATTCATAGTTCTAGAATCCCAGGGACTGAAAGTGGGAAGAAAGAAAGATTTACAAAACAGAAAAACCAAGCAGAATAGAGATTTTTGTTTTAATTCCTCGTGTCTCTCTGGTTTTTCACTCCCATCCCCTTAGCCAGGTGCAGAGACAGTGAGCAAGAAGGAACCTTGATCCGAGCCGGGCTTGGCTGCCATCAGGTCCTCAATGCAAGGGCGCCGATGCCCACCAAGGCCCCGAGCGAGCGCGCGGCCCAAGGCGCCACCGCTTACCTCGCTCGCTCAGGATGCCGTCGATGCTGTGTTTGGCCTTCTTCTCGCTTTCCTCTGCCTCCTTCCTCTCCAAGTCGGCCTCCTCCTCTTCACCTTTCCCGAATTTACTCCTCAGGATGCGGCTGATGGAACTCACTGGGGGCGGGAGGAGGAAGGAAGCAAGGGAGTGCACGGGGTTGAGACCAGCAGGGCTGTGCGGGAAGGAGCCTCCAACCCCCAGCCAGGGCCCTAGAGCCGCTGCCCTGCGCTGTTCGCGAGTCTCCTCCGGCATCCCTGGGCATCCACATCTTTCTCCAGCCCTCTCATCCTGCCGCTCAACCCCTCCTCCCTATTATCTGTAAGTTGGTACTGAAAGACGGAGCCTGGGAAGTCCGTGCTTCAAATTAGGGCCGGATGCTATCTCTGTCCCTTGATTCTGGGCAGGAAGCGTTTCTTGGATTCCAAAGACGAGGCTCTAGGTCTCCAATCTAAGAGAATTCTTGCACCAGCCCACAGGGTACCCTCCTTCCTCCCCACCTGAATGCAGGGATCCTGCGGTTCGCCTTAAGGGACGAAGAACCAAAGCCGACCTGTCCCCCACTGTAAATCAGGTTTCTTTTTTCCTTTTCTTTTTTCCCTCCTTAAAGCTATAAAGGGTTTAAATTTCAACTGCGAAATAGTTTCCTATTGTAAAAATAAAAAGAAAATGTACTCTCTTCCATTTATTTTTTCCAGATTCCAGTCTGGTAAACAAATCCATGCTCTGAAATGTATGTTTCTCGCAGAGGGAAAAAGGGAGTTTCCTTTTAATTAAAAACAAACCCTCCCTTGCGCCCTCGCGTCGGCCCCGTGCTCGCCCCTCTTCTCCCTCCGCCTCCTCCCCTCCCCCCCACGGCCCCGCTGCTGGGGGCTACGGAGGGTCCCTGAGACTCTCGGGGGAAATCCGGTCCCTTGTCGAAGCCTCCCCGGCTTTGAGCACACGGCAAAGTCCCTCCTGGCGCGGCTCCATCTCCCTTCGGTTGGGGTTACCAAAACATTTGTTTCTCTTTAAAAGGGAACATCAATATTAATAAACGCTCTGCCTCTGCCTCACGTTACCTGCCCTGCCTCCTCGACAGAAATCTTCTTTGGGGAGTCCCCAGCGGTGGTCTCGCCACCCTCCGCCCCCAGGACAAGCAGCTCACCCCCTCCCTGCATAAAGTGCCAAGAACGCCTGGTTGGTAAATATTTCAGGGCCTCGGGAGAGGCCACCTCCCAATAGCGGGATCGATAATTGGGGTGATTACGTCTTGGTCGACCTGCCTGGGTAATAACGACTGAGGATTGCGCCTCGGAGAGACGTTAATGATCCTAATACCTGAGGGCACCGTGTTTCGATCACAGACCGCGTCCTTGAGTAATTTGTCTCGGATTTCCCAGCTGAACATGCCCGGGTTCTCTCTTTTGTATTCCTCAATTTTCTTCTCCACGTCAGGCGTTGTCACCTGCTTTAAGAGAACAGGCGGGCAGGCGTTGGTACCCAGTACCCTGGGCCAGGTGGCGGCGGCCCGCGGCCTCTGGGCCTGTAGGGCTGCTCCTCCCTGAATCCTCTGGGAAGACCCCCCTTTGTTAGCAAAAAGACCCCAACTCTCAGAGGCACTTTAGAAAGGGGCCAACAAGAACACACCCCACCCCTGAACAGCCTGGGGAGCCTCTACCGCCCCCAGACAAGTCCCAGACAACCGGGATAAATCCAGAAGAATTATAACATCTTGGTGCGGGCGGGGGAGGGGTGGGTACTTTCTCATCCCTGGAAATAAGGCAACTGCTTACACAGAACCAACATGAAAACGAAACTAAAAACGCAATGTTTGAAAAAGGAGCTGAGAAATCAAGTTAGGTCTGTAGCTTGTGCAGCGTGTGCTTTTCCTAAGGGATAGTTATGCTAAAGTGAAGACTGAAATGCAAAGGGGAGTATTTCGGTTTTTAAAAATTAGAGTGGACAGCAAATATGAATAATTTGAGAGACTGACTCTTCTCTCCACCCCAATATATATTTTAAAGAAGAAGAGGAAGAAGAAGGAGGAGGAGGAAGTTTCAAAGATTCTCAGAAAGGCTGTCAAGGGGTTTGAGTAGGTGGGAAGGAAGAGGAGGGTGTTTGGAGATCTTCAGTTTACCATAACTCTCTTGATTTTGCCCGGTGGCAACTAGAAGAAAAGACAGACCTTGTGTGATTCCCTCCCACTCAGCCCTAGCTGGTGTGACTCTTTCTTTGTAAAAATAATTCGAGGATAGCACCAAACTGCTTTTTTTCTTTTTTAATGGAGGCATTGGCTTATTACAAAGAAAACGAATCACCCTACTTTTTGACTCATTGAAAACAGTTTGCTCTGAGGGAGATGAAGGGCGGGGTTTGGGAGAGAAACCATTATAAAACCTAAAGAGGTTCCTCACATTCGTTTTGGAAAGGGCAGTGCCATGGGTGGGAACTGGGAAGACACCTGGGGTAGAAATCGGCAACAGGTGAGCACATACAGCTTGCCTGCTTTAGGTGTTTATCCAATAAAATAATTTGATGAGGATTACAGGGTTTCTGGGCTTTAAAAAACAAATGTTATTTTTCCTTCGCAAAAAGGTGAGAGCTTTCCCTAAGTGTTCATCAAAAAGTGTCCAGGGCGCGCGCGTGCTCGCGCGTGCACACACACACACCCCCCTTTACACACCTTCGCAAACTTCAAAAATAACTCATTGGAGAGCCCCAGATGTCAGCCCCTGTCTCCTGCCCGCTCTTCTCCAACACAGGGGACCACAGTCTGGGAGCCAGGAGGGCCAGGCTCGCCCGCTCACCTTGGGCTTGCTGCCGCCGATGGCACCGGGACGGATGGAGCCAGTCTCCTGGTACCTGCACAGGATCTTGGAGACGCAGCCGTGGGACACGCGCAGCTGGCGCGAGATGACGCAGGGCCGGATGCCGTGGTGGGCCATCTCCACGATCTTGTGGCGGATGTGGTTGGGCAGCGGCCTGCCGTTGATAAAAACGCCGCCGAGCTGGTTGACGCGGCCCTGGCCGAGGGGAGTGGACACTGTGGGGAGAAGGTGAGAAAGAGAGGCAAGAGGAGAGAGTCACTGGGGGAGAATAAAAAGCACCGACACTGAAACTGCTCCACATCGGACTCCCACACCCGGACCTTCCTTTCAATCACATTTGTTCAAATTATTCACCCATGTAGGGGCTTGTAATCTTGTGTAAAGACAGCAAGTGGGGCAAAATAATTCTCCCCAGAGAAAGCATCTTCCCCTTCGGGCCCAAAGAGTGGCAACTTACAAGGAGACTCTGCAGCTGGTAGCGAGTCTAGCTTCCTCTAGAAACAGCCTCCTGGCAAAGAGAAGTTCACCCAGGCGCTGGCCTTGATGAACTCTGCTCCCACCGAACCCTGTCCAGTTGGGATCACTCCCTTTCTAAGGGACTTGGGCTAGCTGACAGCCCTTGGGGTTTCTAGCTAAAAGTGCAGCAAAGGTCAAAGAGGGTCCAGAAAGGAGGCCCAAGCAGCAGTGCGTGTGTCACCTGTCATCTCGGGACAGAGACCACAGCAGCGGCCCCTCTATCCCCTATTCTTGCTCTGGGTGTTACCTTCTACTCTGGGCTGTGTGTGAAGGGGTGGAAGGGGACTGAGCATCTCTACTGGGGCACCCTAGCCTGGAAAACCATTTGAAAGGACTCAGGCTTGCAAAGCTTCCTGCCTCCCCGCGATTTCCAGAATCTTCAAGTGGACTGAAAGGCGATTCCCAAGTTTCTAAACAAGTTATAGAAACTTCTAGATGCTATTTGAGATAAATAGAACTCTAATCTATTTATTCTAAAAATTCCAATCACAATGGCGCGGAGTTAGCCACCACAATTTTGCAGGTCGAGAAAATTCTTCCTGAGCTAACATGTTTCACAAGTGTGGGAGCAGCCGGGATAATTTCCAGACAATTTGGAGTGTACACATTGTGGAGAAGTTGTTTCTGGCGCTCAGAAGCCGGTTCACCTCTTTCTCCACCGCAGCATTTTCAAAACAACAGGGGCAAAGTCGCCCGGGCCCGGTGCAGGCCTGGCCGCCCAGCTCCACCAGGATTTACAGAGAGCACCGCGCTCCATTTGAAGAAAGGAAGTCGAGTGGGTCCTCGCCCCCGACCATTGCTTCTTGGGGGGTGGGGTCCCCGGGGAAATGGGCTTCCTGGAAGCTCCAAAAGAGCCTGTGGAGCCTGGGGATGGGGTGAAGCAGCCGGTCCCAGGCCCTGGGATCCAGGCGGTGCCCTGAGGCCCTGCCTTACCTTCCAGCGGGAACCCGCTGCGCGGGTAGTTCTGCCCCGGGCCCGGCCGCGTCATCCTGGGCACAGCGCCGGCCAGCGTGGTCATCTTGGGGGCAGCTTCGCTTGGAAATTATATCCAGGTAACGGCGAAACGGAAAGGCGAGTGCGGCGCCGGTGACCCTCGGGAACTATCCGGAGCGTGGAGAGCCCCTCCCCAAAACGGCTGAAGAGAGAGGGAGAGACGCTGGGAGGGGGCCTGCCGGTTCCTAGTCCAGAGGCTGGAGCTGGAACCCGGGAAAGGGTTGGGCGGAGAGGCTCCGGAGTCCAGGATCCCAAGCCCAGGGCGGAAAAGTTTGGTGCGAGTCTGGGCGAATGTTCCCGCGGCTGGGGGCGCTGAAAAGAGGGCTCAGAGAGCCACGGCCAGCCGCGGAGCAGAGTGAGGCGGGAGCGCAGCCTGCCTGAGTCTCCTCCTGTCGTGACAACGAGTGCGGGGATCCGGGCTCGGGAGCATTTATTAGTTCTTTTCCCCAAAGCTTGGTCAGGAGCCCTGAGCTGCGATTGGCCGACAAGGAGACCGTCCCGGGTGGCGGAGACACGCGCTGATTGGGCGACAGCGGCCACTTTCTCTTCCCATCTCTGGTGGTGCCGAGGCCTCTGCCGGCCCTGAGGGGGACCCGCGCTGCGCCCCTAGCCCAGGAGAGAAGGGTGGCCCCCGAGGAAACTGAGAGAGACAGCCCCAGGGAGGTGGCAGCTGCTGAGGGTGGAGAAGAGTCTCTGTCTCTCCGTCTCTGTCTATCACTCTCTCTGTGTCTCTTTCTCTGGTCTCTCTTTCCTTGACTTTCTATTTCTCTTCTGTCTCTATCTTTTTCTGTGTCTCTCTGTGTGTGTCTTGCTCTGCCTCTGCCTCTGCCTCTATTCCTCTTGTGATTTCCTGTGTCTCTATGTCTCATTTTTTCTACCTGTGGGTCTCTCATTTCTCTTGGCTTACAGCCACTGGAGGGGGCACAATTCCAATAAGAAGGCATCTGGAGCCCCAGACATATTTAGCTTTTCTTCCTGTGGTCAGTGCCCCTTGGCCTAGGCTTGTTAAGGGGTCCTCCCTATGGGGTTCCTCCTAGGAGGAGTCCAGAGTGTGCTGACGTTCTTTTGTCTTCTCCGTCTGCAAGCGGGGCTAGTGTGAAGCACAGGCCTCCGTTGCTAGGCCCAAGCAGTCGTTAGTTGAAGGCTGGGGGTATGGGGGGGAGGGGGCAGAAAAAAACCCTCGCCCCTCTTCTTGATTTAAAAACCGCTCTGGCAGGCTGCGGCTCTAAATCTCTACGTATAGATCCCCGATGTGTGGACAGAGATGTGTCTATATGTTAAAGTTTTGCCCGACTGCAGCGTTTGTTCTCAGGAATTTATTATGGCATTCAGAGTAAACTGCTGGAAAAATAAAAGGAACGAAGTCTTGGCTAGGAGCTGAAGTGTCCCCAGCAGGATATGACGCCAGGAGTGTTGTAAAGACTGTCTGTCCTTAGAGAAGGTACCATTGTGCATAGCCTTTTATTTATAACTTGGTAAGTGCCAGCGAACTCGCCTCCTTTACACCCCCGAGTGCCAGCCCCGCGCTCTGCACTGCGCTTTATTCGCTCGAGTCTATTCAGGGACTGTCACTCCGGGGCTGCGAGTTATTCAGGGCCTTAATCAATCAAAAGGATGAGAATCGGGCAGGTTTTTCCCTTTGAAATAAAGGAAACAATGAGTTCTGGGCTTCAAGTTCCCCCTTTTCCTTTTACGATTTTTGAATTTTTCCTGCGCCTGGAGTTCCCCACTCCTCTCTCTCTGTCCTCCTTCCCCACCTCCTTTGACAGTTTTGACGTGAACTCGGGCCCCCAGCCCTACTTCCCCATTCCCTAATTAAGGCAAACTCAAATGGCAAGATGGGGGTGGGGTGCGGTATAGCTGCTCAGCAGTCCACAAGTTGGCCCTTTAAAAACCCACGCACCAGTGGGGAAAACAGACAAGCTTTCAGCCTGCCTGATGCCAAAGGGCTTGGTTGACCCTCAGAGCCACAGAGACAGGTCGCAGGAGACTCCCAAAAATGTCTGGACCCATGAGGAAAGCATGTGCCTTGTTTAACCTGATTTTACATAAAAAAATTCAAAATTTTCAAGGAGAAAATTTTCTGATTTTATTTTTGAGGACTTGGGGCCACCAACGCCTGTGTCCTTATTTTTTCAGCCACAGTCTCAGGGATAGCATTTTGAGAGCTAGAGTTTTTCCACGTTTTCTTCCCAAAGGTTGAGCAGAGCCAGCAGAGCGCTTGCTGGGTTCAGCGGTAACTGTTGGGTGAAGGAGGTACCCGAAGTGTAATTTCAAGACGGCAAATGTAGGCTCAACTCTCAGCTAAAGTAAACTCTGGAACCCCGTGAGCAGTTAAAGGACCTCTAGGGCTGAGTCTCATTTGTTTTTGAGCTGGAGGCTTGGTCTCCAAGCCTTCCCAGCGTCCACCCGTCGCTTTCCTGCCGGGGTTTTTCTCTCCTGAGAGCCGGCAGATGCTGGAGGGAGGCGCTTGCTACAAGCTTCCTTCTCCCGGCCCGGTAGACTGCAGAGCCCGCGGGACCGCTGAACCGAGGTACTGCCGGCCAAGCTGGGTCTTAAGTGCCCATGGGCGCTGGTCCATAAACTAGCCATCAGTTGCTATAAAAATGTATACACGGAGGCTACGAAGACTTGGGGGAACTGGCGCTCTGCTGGCTCTGCTCAATCTTTGGGAAGAAAACGTGGAAAAACTCTAGCTCTCAAAATGCTATCCCTGAGACTGTGGCTGAAAAAATAAGGCTCCAGGATCAGGAGGCGCCTCATTTTCTCTCCTTTCCGGCCTCTTTCTCTTCTGCCGAGCGCTCCGAGGTTCATATATACCCAGAGGATCAGCTCGGCCTTTCTCCATCCGGGCAGCGGCCAGAGGTCCCTGGAGACCCGGAGAGGGGTGGATGCGTGCTCTCAGGCTCTGGACAGCTGAGCCACACTCAAAGACTTAGTGAGTCTAAATTTTTTGTGGCCTGTGTCCCCGAAGTCCGACCTGGGATGGCCAGGACAGCAATGTTGGCTGAGGCTGCCCGCCCCATCGTACCCAGGTGCCGCAAAACCTAATCCTCCTCAGAGCCCCGGACTTCGTAGAACCCGGCGCAACAGGTCGCAGGAGTGCTCCCGGTGGACCAAGGAGTCCTGGTGCCAAATTTGGCCGTGGTACAGGCGCTAATTGGCAAAAGAATGACCTAGCGGTGGGGCTTGGAAGGCGAGGGCCTGCGCCCTGCAACCTTGAAGCCAGGTTTGGGAGGCAGTGACGTTTCCCCGGGCTAACAAATTACCCAGAAAGCATCCGGGGGACTCTCCACCACCGTGTTGTGAACGAGCTCAGCGTCCACTCGCGCTCTGTGCACGTTCTAAATGAAACTGGAGCCTTGACGATATTTGGATAATTTGATCAAAAAAAAAAAAAAGGTGGGCGGGGTAACAACTTGTGTTGCCTCCTCTGCTCCTGTCACTCCAGTTTCAGAGACACTGCAGGTGAAATTAACAGCAGGTTGGCTGTTCAAATCTGGGTGAAGCATGCCCTTGTTGGCTTGAAGGCTCTCCCTCGCAGCCCGTTTGGATGCGTGGGTCTACAGCCCAGTTGCACTTGGGTGACTTCGGCCTGGGCTGCGAAACACCCTTCAGCGCGCAGCCTCCGTACTTGGGGACCCTGGCACAAGGGTTTCATGGCCCATGCATTTCTCCGGGCCTCTGAGGGATGACTTCATATTCAGCCAGACGCAGGTCTTAAGAGGAAATTATGATCTACGCAAAATAATGCCCCTGACGTAGTAGGGAGCGGGGGTGGCATTTGCCACCCAGTCCTTTTTTGTCCTGTCTGAAGGGCCGAGCTCTGGCAGACTAACGTGGTCGAGCAGAGAAGCTCCTGGTCACCTGCCCGGTCCCAGGCGTGACTCTCAGTATGCAGCAAAAGTTAGGTAAACGCTGAGAAACCCTCAATCCCATAGAAAGGCTGCCGGGCGTTCATGGAGAGGACATCAAAACGCCAGGTTCCTGACCATGAGCTTCCAGTCCAGATGTGATGATACAGGATTGGTGAAGGCCCGGGTTAAACTCGTAGTCTTTAGCAGCCGCTGCCTCAGTGACCGTCATTAGGCCCCCTGCAGTTATTTGTCAAAAGCATTGGCGCCGCTCTTCTCGCCTTCGAAAAATCAGTCGAGATGAGTTTGGATTAAGGGACTGGATGAGGTTGTAGACATTGCATTGAAACGTGGTGTAGGCCAGCCGAAGTGGGTTTGTTCCTGCAGCTGGGAGAGCTCCAGGGAACGTGTGAGCGGGTTTACGATAAAGAACATATGGTTTGTGGGAAGAAAGGAAGGAAGAAGGAAAATAGGAAAGGAAAAAGAAAAGAAAGGAAGAAGAGAGAGGTAATTTTTCTTTTTGAAAGTCAGTGAGGAAGGAAGAGAATAAATCTCACAGCAACTGTATTCCTAGTTCATTTGGATCTGAGAACATTGTTTTTATGCAAACAAGGAAAACAAGATTCCAGAGTCCGATGGTGGGGGGGGGGCATGAGAAGCGGGGGAAGGTGTCTTGTAAAAAATTATAGTAAGTTCTGTCTAATCTTCCAAAAAATGTTCTGCCCAATTAGGTAAAAGTTCATGGTAGGGTGAGAGTGATGTTTAGAAGAGGAATTCGGTAACTGCTCTTCTGGTGGGTGTATTCCGGGTGTGTGTGTATTTGTGGCATGTGTATGCGTGTGTGTGTGAAAGAACCTGGTGTGTATGGAAAGGATAAGGGTTGAAGGGCCTTACTTAGCTGGGGAACCGTCTGGTATTGGGGGCCGGCAGCCTGGGCCTAGGAAAAGCCAGGAAAGTCTGATCTGTGCCGAGGCAGCGAAGGCTGAGAGTGAGGTGGGGGCGGGAGCAGAGTTGGCCGAAGTGAATAAAAGAAAACTTGGGATCCATTTGGTTTCCTTGACGCCTGGAGCAAAAAAGTAGGTGAGTGACCACTCCAGGAACTCCTTCCTCCGGGCGCCTGAACACAAAGAGCTGGGGCTGTGTGTCCTGCTCTAGGAGGAGGGGGATATTGGGTGGGGGGAACCTGGATCAGGACAGGCTTCCTTCCGACTCTACGCTGCCCCAGCGCCTGAACCAACGCAGTGAGCCGCAGCCGCTTCAACCCAGCAGAAAATTTCTCCTCGAGATGGATATCAGCGGCCGAGAAGAGGGGCGAGTGACGCGAGGAGCAAGAACAGAGAAACGTGGGAGACGAATGTTCAAACCGAAGCCTGGACGCACGCCTCAGGGGGGTCACGAGAGCAGAGGCAACAGTCTACGAATGAGGCCAGCAGCCGTGTTCCTCGGGTTTAAAAGCACACGTGGGGCCAGAGACTGCACAGCCAAATAAACGGAGTAAACGCAACAGGTGGAGGAGGCAGAGCTGTTAGGCGCGAAGCCCGGCGCGATCTGGCCAAAGCCTGGGAGAGCGCGGACCTGGGACTGCAAAGAGACGTTTTGAAGCGTGCTGCGCGCACCTGCCTCTCGGAGACATCCGACTCCACCCGAGCATCTCCGGAGAGCGCACAGCCCACAGATGCAGGGAGGGCTGCCCCCTACGACGCGTCCTCTCCCGACCCCTCACTCTTTCAAAATTGCGGAAGAGGCGGAGAGGAAGAAAAAGAAGAGAGAAAGAAGGGAAGAAATCTTAAAAAATAATAAAGAGAGGGAAGAATGAAGGGGAGGCGTGGGGGGGTGGGGGAGGAAGGGAGAAACTCATCACCACAACCAAAGCAGGACGCCTCAGCTTCTTGAATTTCTAGACATGACTTGCATTAAATTCCTTTCTAAACCTTAAACTTTTTCTTCATCTCCCATCACCCTGGAAAACACCCATTTCCTCTTCTAAATAACATTTCTCTTTCTGGAGAGGAACCTTTAAACAAGTCATAGGTTTGGGGGCGAGGGACTGGAGAATAATTTTGATGCAGAACCTTGGAGATTCAGAACCATGTGGAAAAATTCTGAAAAGATGAAAACCGACCATCTCCAACACAGAAACCCATCGAAAGGAGCCAGCTAGACGTGTTGATTAGCTGGAGGGAGCACGCGGCAGAAGTGCAGAGGCCTCGCTAACCCGCCACCCTCCCAGAGCCCTCCTGCCGAAAGCCGGCCGGCTCCCCGCGGTGGCCCTGCGCGCACAACAACCTCGCGGTCTCGCTTCTTCACCCCGGAAAACTCTGTAGGGGCACCCCAGCCACAGCCGGGCCAAGAGTTAAAACGAGTAGCCCCAAGAGGAAGGAGCTTCAGAGTGCCTTTCTTCCTGTTTTTCTTCGTCTTCTTTTTTTCTAAACGAAATCTAATACTACCTGCCTGCAAAAATATATTATCACCGGCTCTGAGCCTAAGAGATTAACATTTGGATATGTAGGAAACGTAATCTGCATGGCTAATTGATTCTCAGCGTATCAGTTTAAAGGATAAAGATCGATATCTACATGATGGATATTGTATTAATAGGGGCATAAATAAAGGCCGAAAAGTCGTTACCGAAACCTTTGAAGCCGCTTTTTGGCTCTCCAACTTTCCACGCGGCCACTGGGTCTTTCCCACCTCCCCGCCCACAGCTCCTGCTGGGTAGGGAGCGCTTGCTTCCTCCTCCAACTCGGTACTAGGGTGGAGAAGTCTACGGTTAAAGCGAAAGTGTTTCCCTGCGGCAACGCTAGGGAGAGGTGGCTTTTTTTCTTGGGCTGCAGCAGGTGGACAGCAAGGCCAGAGAGAAGGTAGTATTTTAGCAAAACGCACCATTCTCAGATGTTTAGAAACACAGAAATATGCGACCCACATAGGAATACAAACAGCACACACACACACACACACACACACACACACACACACACAATCACGCAGTGTGAGGAGGGTTCTCCCTGAACACTCTTTGGCCTTAGAGACAAGGAATAAATGCTTCTTTCCATCTCTCGGTCCTCCTCCCCCAGGGCAGGGACGGAAGCCCTGGCCAGACCCAAGATCGGTGATCTGGGCTCCTGGAGGTTCCCTCTCGATGGGGTAAGGACGGGGAAGAATCAGGAGGCTCTGCGGGTAGTGTGAGGGGGCTGGGGAGCAGGGGCGCCCACCAATGTCCGCAGAAAGCAAGGAGGCCCACTCGAGGAGGGGTGGATTCAGCAGAGTTGAGTGAGGGCCTGAGTCCCTCGGGGCGAGGGGAACAGGATGGGGTACACTTGATCCGGAACAAGAAAGCCTGGGCCGGGCAGTTGCCAATTAGTCCCGGGTCCCAGCGGCCGCTTCACTGCCGAGCCCGAGCCGCCCAGGGAATTTTCCAAATGCAAATCAAAAACCCTTGGCGCCCCCCTTCTTCATTAATTAAGAGGAACATTTCGACAAAACCGGCTTAATCTTTATTAATTACGCAGCCCTCCGCTCTCCGTTCGCAACAATCCTGCCCAAAGCGAAAGTGCAGGGGGCGTCTAATCCCTTCCCAGAGAGTGTTTGGAGGAGGAGCCGCGTGGCCGGCGTTTCCACCGTGACTCCCACCTTTCTGGGCTCTCCTTGCGCCGGCTGCTCATCTGGCGCGCAGGGAGGCCTTTCCCTGAAACCCAGTCTGGCTGCGCGCTGGCAGGACCGCTCTAGATCCCCAGATAGGCCGGGAAATGCCCCCTACTCACTACTTGGGCACGCGCTTGTACTCAGAAACTCGTACTGGGACTCCCGCGGACACTGAGCGGCCCATTTCTTCCATCACCTTCCCCCCAGGCTCAGTGGGGACCTCACAGTTCTCAGTCCACCTCTTCCCTAGGACGCTCTAAAGAGGAGCCTGGGGCCAAGTGACAAGGATAGGCAAAAAAAACCAGTAGCCCCAGGACGCCCCGAAAAACTGTTCTGGGGGATGAGTCGGGAAAGACCTTGGAAGTAGTCTGAGAATACCAATTCCTCCCAGGTGACCAGATTGCCTTGGACCAGCACGATGTTCAGGAGTGAGTGCTGGGGAGACAGAGGGGGTCCTTCAGTTATTGACATAGAGAACAGGGAAAGCTTGCAGCCTCCGGGTTGCCAGTGGGAACGCTTGTGGAGATTGGGGGTAGAGGGGATGTGTGCAAATTCAGGTTATTTCCCGGCAGCCCCGCTGAAAGCAGGGACCCTGAGCTTTTATGGGAGAACGCTTTGAGGGGCGGGGTGTCCTGTGCGACCACTTCTCTCAGCAAGGCAGGGTTTGGCCTCTTGGCCTGACCTTGCTCCCTAGTCCCACCCTATACTAATAGGTCCTAACCTTTCTGCGCTTTGAGCCTGGACCATTGCCCCTTCAAGAGATTCCGCTGGATAAAGAAAAATTCTAAAACCTGGGTCAAGCTTGGCGTCGGAGGTCTGGCCCGCGGCCTGTCCCCACCCTAAAGAACTGGCCTGCCCACCCTAGTGTCCTCGGGCGCCCTCGCTGGGAAGCAGAAAGTTGCACCGCACACTGAGCCTTTCTTCGAGCTCTCTGCCAGGAACTGCGGAGCTCGGGCACGCAGCCTTGGGCACCCAGTGGCCTGCGAAGAAACCTGCCCCATTGCGCTGCTTGGGCTGCACTAGAGGACACGAGAGTGCGTGTGGCAGTGGCCCGCGAGTACCACCCGCCAGGGTTTAGCAGCGCCTGGAACACTGCCCTCTTCCCAACCGTTTCCTTCGTGCCGGAGCTGGGCACATTCCGGTGTCCGGCATTCTCACTTTCAATCATTCATTCACCCTCTGAAAGTTCTCATTAAGTTCTCAGGCTCCTTTCCTCACGGGTGGTCTCCTGGACCTGAGGCACCTGCGAATCTTGCGGGTTACCAGATCATTTTATTGTCTCCCTCTTGTCCCACTGAATCATCGGCCGGGCCAGTCTTCCGGCTACAACGGACCGGAGTCATCGCACTCTGGCACACGTGGCCTTTCATTTATTCCACATATACTTATTGAGCTTCTACTATGTGCCGTTCCGAGTGCTGGCGCTACAGCAACGAAACAGACCAAAGTCCTTGCCCTGGCAGAGCTGATGGTCCAGAAAATAGCAAAAAACAATATAAAATGCACCCTGCCAGGAGATTGGTTTTAAAACTGAGGCTCAGCTCTGGAGAAGCTTGAAGGACCAAGGGTGGGGTAGTGAGTGGGCGGGCCTGAAAGGCTGGGGTGCAGTTGACATTTCAGCAGGAGAGGTCTGGGCTGGCTCTAGGGAGCTGTAGCTTCTTGCAGAGAGGAGAGAGGAGGAAGGGGTGTTTGCTGAAGGAAGGGCAAGGACAAAGAAAGTGATGAAACCATGTAGTCCACAACACTTTAGTGAATGCCTACTGTGCTGCAGCAGTCTAAGGTTCTGGAAAACTCCTGGCAGGGTCTGGGCAGTCAAACCTGCAGGCATGCTTCCTTCCAAAAGAGGTAGCACTTCCCTCCAAAAGAGGTAGCGCTTGCATCCTCTGGGGGCCCAGCATCTCTCTAGGTGTTTCCCATTGTCTTCTTTGGGAGGATATTTCAAAATGGCTATGGGAAGGGTGACAGGAGGACTGAACTTTCCAATGGACAGGCTGAGGCTCCCTTGAGCTCTGTCCCTTTCACCGCCTCCAGAAGGAAGGTAGATGTCACCGTTGACATGCCAGAGTTATGAGTTATGGGACTCCTCCCTTCCCGTGATTGCGGCTCACAAATCCAGGATGGACCTGGGCCTCTTCATCTAGCCCCCGTCGACTGAAAATTGCATTTTTATTTGATAGAAAATGACAGCTCACCTTCTTGGTGTCCAAATCCCCCACTCTATGGGACATGTCACTCTCATTTTCCATACAAGAGGAAACTCCCTCCAAGGCAGGGGAGATGTTGGGAAACTAGGAGTGCCCTGCTCCAAAAGGTGGGGGCAAGTCTGTGTGTTCCTCCTCGGTGATTCGGAGGAGCTGCTACCACTTTGGCAGTGGGAGAGGAGTGGAAGAATCCTCTTTCCAGAGAATCCAGAGGAGCCCAAAACCCTAAAGAACTAGTCATCATTCTTTGGCTGGTAGTTTTGTGAGATAAATGGAAAATAAACCAGCAGGAGGAATTTGGGAGGAAATATTTTTCACAGGGCTCCATAAGTTATTAGTACAAAGTCTTTCAACACACCCTTGAAAGCCTTAGAAGCTTGAAACCAAGGAATGAAACAGATAAGTGAAGGCAATAGCATGTGGCCCCACAGTAGAGGCTTGAAAAGAGACCATGGGACTTGACTTTCTTCTCCTCTCCTCTCCTCTCCTCTCCTCTCCTCTCCTCTCCTCTCCTCTCCTCTCCTCTCCTCTCCTCTCCTCTCCTCCCCTTCTCTCCCCTCCCCTCCCCTCTCCTCCTCTTCTTTCCTTCCTTTCCTCCTTTTCTTTCTTTTTCTTTCTTTCTTTCTCTTTCTTTCTTTCCTTCTTTCCTTCCTTCCTCCTTCTTTCTTTCTCCTCCTTCTTTCTTTTTCTTGTTCTTCTTCTTGTTTTTCTACTTCTATTTCTCTCCCTCTCTCTTTTTCTTTCTTGATGTGGAATCTCAAGGTGGTCTTAAACTCTTGGTTTCAAGCCATTCTCCCACCTTGGACTCCCAAAGCCACTGTGATTATAAGAATGAGCCACCATGCCCACCTCATATTACACTACAGATTTAGTGCTTCACAGTTTCTGTTTAAACAGAAACCTGTCCCCTTGGAAGAGGAGAGAAGGCCCATGTTGAAAGTGAATCTTCATGGCATCTCCAAACCTAATCTTCATATCTTCAAAGCAATCCAAAAAGGTTCTCAGAAAGACCAGGTACCTCTGTCATAATGGGGACATGAGAATCATGCCTGTAATAGAAGGTATTATCTCTGGTCCCTCAGTACGAGGTCGCATAATGGGGGCTTTGCTCCACTCTTCTGCTTGGTGAAGCAGTTGGACTTTCAGAAGAGCAAACTGTGTTGAGTTTCACTGGCAGAGGATGACTCAGGAGGGCAGGAGCCAGACCAAGGGACATTCAAAAGCAGAGTGGCAGAAAAAAATCACAAGTTTTCCAAGTTCAAAAAGCAGGAAAGTCCTAGGAATGGATAATCTTAGAGACAGAAAAAAGAAAAGCTCCTGAAAAAAAGAGGCTTGCTCCAAACTGCAAAGAACGATGGAGGATGAGAGAGAAATAGAGGGAGACATCGAACATCAGAATATGATTACTAAGGTATTTCGGATGAAATGAATCCTAACTGATGTTCTGCATGGATCAAGGTGGTATTACACTAGGCAACAATGAATAACCCATTTCCAATTTGAAGGACACATTTGCACTAGGAGAACTGATCTGCATCCCCAATTCCCGCTTCCATAAGAGGGGAGATTCTTGAATACTTGAGAACAGCAGAATATAGGTGGTTGATGTAGGGGAAAAGGCATTAGAAAGGAAAATTCAATAGTTATGATCCTACCATGGGCTAGACAAATTACATATACTGTTACTTAGTACTGATCTGAGAAAAATACTATTTGGTTTGCTCCAAAGATTTTTAAATAAATAGAATTTGGACTTTGCCTGCTCAAATCTTGCAAAGGTGCAGAAAGATAGGAGAAAAGGTGAATGTATATAAAACAAATACTTGGAATAAACCCTTTTAAAGTAGAAGTCACCCAAGTGCCAGGATGGGGACATCAGGGAAGAGGATGCCACTATGCCCTGCCTAGCATTACAAACTGCTAAGCCATCTCACCTTTCACCTGTCTCAGTCTCTGTCCTGAGAATCAGTTGACATTCTCCATGAGATTTCTCAGAGGACAGGTTCGGTGTCTTGGGGTGGGCAACATAAGAGCTGGGAGGGCCTGCTGTTTCTTGGTCCTGTTGCAAGGGGTCTCCATCCAAATAAGCTGAATAAGCTATCTCAGGAGAACTAAGGAAATCCACACGTGGTGAATTCAGTACTTAATAATCATGAATCATGATAGTATATGTTAATTGAGTGCTTAATATAGAATGGCACTCTCCTCACTATATTACAAAGATTCATCTGTTTACTGCTCAAATCAGTTAGGTTATATCTAGTCAAAATGAGGAAAAAGAGGTACAGAGAGGTTAATTAACTTGCCCAATGTCACACAGCTAGGAAGCTGCTGTGTTAGGGTTGAAATCAGGACAAGGTTATACTGCCAGTCCTGGTCCATTAGAAAGTCCTAGTTTTCTACTACTTTGATCAGCCCCAGAAGGCACGAGGTCTAGAAGCTACCTAAATACTTAATCTTTCATTGTTTGCCTTGTTCTGGCAGTAAGTAAGTGTCAACAAAAGTTACCTTTAATGCCTTCAGGAGGCGCCAAACTGACTTATCTCAATTGAAAATAATTTAGAAATTTACTTCACCTCATTTCCCTTTTAAAATACATCCAATAATCCCACTTTAAAGTGCTTGCTTATTTGGATTGACTGATTGAGACAGGGTCTTGCCCTGTCAGCCAGGCTGGAGTGCAGAGGCCAGATCATAGCTCACTGCAGCCTCGAACTCCTGGGCTCAAGCCATCCTCCTGTTTTAGCCTTCTAGGTAGCTGGGACTACAGACGTGTGTCACCATGCCTGGCTAATTTTTGTATTTTTTGTTAGAGACGAGGATCTCACCGTGTTGCCTAGGCTAGTCTGGAACTCCTGGCCTCAAGCGATCCTCAGGCCTCGGCCTCCCAAAGTGTTCGGATTACAGGTGTGAGCCACTGCACCCTGCCTAAAGTGTTTTCTTATTTTAAACAACGGTTTTTCTCCCTTTCCGGGGAAAATTTATTAGCCAGTATTTCCATGCAGTAAAGAACTTGAGACACTTCAGCCTCAACTTTTCGCCTCGAATTCGGTCGGGACAATAGCAGGCAGAAGATGAAGATATATAGCAAGAATTCCAACCTCCTCACCTTCCTGTTACAGCCGATCCGCTCCGCATTTGAAATGCGGCGTCTTTGCTGGCGTTCTGAGTCCTTCGTATTCCGCTGCAAGCCCTGCAGCGAACCTCGCCTTCTTCCCGACTGCCACCTCTGATTGTAGAGAAGTCGTAGAAGGTCTAGGATAAGGACTGTGTCGCTGCAGAGACCGTGTCTTGGGCCCTAGGGCGTGAGGACGCAGGCTCGGCCCCCGGGGAGAAATTTACAAACGCACTTCAGGAGTCCTAAGGTGTTTCCAACTCCCCCTCCTACTTTCGTGTCCAGGTCACACTGCCTCGCCCTCGGACAATGAGAGGGTGTGTCAAGATGCTCTTTGCACCTTTGGAAGCCGCGAGGGAAATGAGGGACTTTCGGCGGGGAGCAGGTTTTCGGAAGCCAGTTAGGGGATGAGGTTCTCGAACCCCTGCTGGGCGCCAAAAGCACTGGAGAAACGCGGGACTAAACTAAGGCGACTCCCCGCAGGGCGCAGACAGCCTCAGGCAACGTACCCAGCGTCGGCTTTTTTCTTAATTTACTTTTTTGGGCACCTCTGCTATTTTTACTAATAGATGTAAACGCGGAGCTTTCGAGCGGGCTCTGGGAGCGGCCCGTGGGTATCTAGGAATATGAAAGACGTCATCCGGTTGTAAGTAACCTACCTCCCAGCCCCAGAAATCGGGGACGTCACAGGTAAGGCTGAATACCAGGTTCCGCCCAAAAGCCAACCAAACTTAGCCGGGATGGCGAATGACTGGGTCGACAAGATACTGTGGCCACTAGTTCCCTCCACGCGCGACAAGTGGGCTCGTGACAGCGTTCTTGTGCCTTCGATTTGTCCCGGAGCCCTCCCCTGCCTTTTCGATCTCAAACTCACCCGTAACAGGGCTGGGAATTGGGGTGAAGGGAACAAACTAAAGCATCGTTGGCCCCGAGGAGAGGGTCTCAGCGCCTGTTACCCCGGGAGGCCTAGGGTCCTTTCCAGCCCAAGAGGCTGCAGGTGGGGGAGGAAAACCCCGCCAGCTCCAGGGTGCGGGATTCTGCTCCTCCCACCTGAGAGCCTCCCCTGGTGTCCCAGGTCCCAGTCGCGGTGGCTGCCCCGGCCACGGTCGCAGAGTAAGCAGGGACTGCGTCCTCGGCCTGTGTGCCCTCCGCTTCCTTTGAGAGTCCTTGGGCTCAGCAGGAAGCCACCGCCGGCGTGCGCACCCTCAGGGAAAGAAATGGAGGTATCCCTCAGGAGGGCGTTAACCAGGCTTGGTGCCGGAGCAGGGGCAGGGGGCCGCTGTAGTGACCGTGGAGAGATTTGGAAACACCTATTTCTTAGCTCCAAAAAAGTCCAGTTTGTACCACCGCCCCCCCCCCCGCAAAAAAAGAAATGGAGGTAATCGCACGTCTCCCACCAACTGCAAACCCAAGTATACCTGCACCCAAGAGCGTGGAATTAATTTGCACGCTGAATGGCTACTGTTTTAAAAAGGGTCTTTTTAGCAGTACTCCTGGCGAGTATTTTAAAACACGACTCTGCACTAGATCAGCTCGGTCGTCGGCACCTGTCAGCGACCAGCAGACAAGCTGAAATTCCCCTTTCAGCTGTCACTGGCGATGACACCCACATCTATCACTGGCGATGTTTTGTTAATTTAACCTCGAGACTTCCCTGATTATCCGCATAATCCGTCCTCAAATCCCCTCGTTGTTACTGAATTTTGATGACTCAGGGGACTTGGAAAGCACTCACTTATTTTGTAGGGGGTGGGAAAGCCCACAGATAAGCCTCCTGCAGGGGGAAGGAGCAACAGCCCCCCCTCCCCAACGTGAGAAAAGACCCCGGCAGTCAAAAGTGGATGCAAATATTTACTTAACGTTCCTGGGAGCCCAAAGGTACCCGGAGTGTGTGTGTGTGTGTGTGTGTGTGTGTGTGTGTGTGTGTGTGTGAGAGAGAGAGAGAGAGAGAGAGAGAGAGAGAGATAAGCAACGATTAAATAACCCTCCTTTGGTGATCCAAGACCACTTCCAAAATCCAAAATCCCAAGCATTGCCTCAGGATCTCCCAATCAGTTTTTCTAAGACAGGGCACCTGGTGGCGTTTAGTTCATTAAAGTGAGATTAGGAAGACAGTCGCCTTTCAATAAATACGTTAAATCTAATGGCTCTCAAATCTGGCTGCACAATAGTCTCGCTTGGGGTGCCTTTAAAAAAATACCGATGCATCTCCTTCTCCACTGCCCTGACCAATTAAATATATGTCTCTGGGGGAGGAAGGGTGCTTCTGTAATTTTTTAAAAGCTCTCCAGGTAATTCTAATGTGTGACTAGGGTTGAGAACCTCCATAAGGCTCACATCAGTGGATAAATTGCTATGCATTAATTTAATAGGAAATGAGCTTCTAGGGACAAATTATTTGCCTGGCAGAGCTTGGTCCTCTGATTTTCTCCCAAGCAATTACTTTCTAATTCTCACTTGAAGTTAATTTTTCCCTAAACTTTCCATCAGATGGAACTTGCTCTCTACCTCTCAAATTTGACTACAAAATATTTTTAAAGCCACACAGCAGTGACACAAATGAGTTACTTACATATGATGGAGAATACTTGTTTATGTGCTATGAGATAGTTGAGTGGACCATATATTACCACAGTTCTTGAAATCATAGCTGTTGAAATAAAAGTGTTCTAGTCTTTCAGTGATTAAACATGCTCTGTTCTGTGTATTTTGTGGTATGTTTTGTAAGATTAGAGGCTACAAGAACTTTTTGCATATTTTCTCCACTCTCTTTCCACTTCAATATCCCCCACTCAACCCCATGGAGATGTGGTATTTCTAAACCAAAGATAATCCAATTTTACATGCAAAGACAACTTTTTTAAAAAAGAAAAAAAAAAGGAAGTGTGCACATTCTTCCTCAGCTCCTAGGAATATTCTTGGAAATTAAACATTGAACATTCTTACTTCTCCAAGTGTATTTTATAATCAGAAGTTATTGTGAATTCATCACAGAAACAAATTTGCTTTTCTTTGGCGTATTTTAGTCTGCATAAGAGTACATAAGGCTTAGAATCAAACCTGATTGAAGGAAAAAAATGCTGATATATATTACAAAGCTTATCTTATATGGAAAATCAAAAGAGATATCTAGCAGAGGATAAATGCAATCTCTTACACTTTCTTCATTTACATAACTTCACACTAAGATCTGGCTGCAGTCATTTCTAATACTCATTTCAGAAATAGTTACTACAGTAAATATTAGCTACTCTTCAAACAAACTCACACTATAACAAATACAATTTAAAAAATGATTTCAAAGCAAGCAGTGTAATGCATATTTAGCAAGCATGCAGTTCATTGTCCATAATATGAATTTCATCATCTTTGTATAATAGCAGAAATGTGAAATACAAATATTAGCTAACAGAAATTCAATGATTAAAGAGGGTGTGAGTTGAATCACAGAATAACTGGGGGATTGCTTAGTTATCAATATTATAAAATTATCAGTTCTAAGAAGAATGATTTATTAAAATGGCAAAGATTGAGTACTTAATAAAACAGAGAGTAACAAATAGTAAGAAATTTAATAGATCTTGTTCCCATGTTGGAAATTCCACTGCAATGTGCTTTATTCCCAGTTACACAGGTGCTGCTAGCCTTGGAGGCGACAATATATACACGTTCACAAAGATACCTTAAAATGTCACACAGTACAGAACTGACTAAAAATGGAAGCCAAATATCCTTTAGTCTCTCTAGTGGTTCCTGTCACTAATATAAAACAGTGAAAGTTCCACTGTTATAGTGCTAATTTTTCTCAAAACTCAAGGTGCTTGCCATAATATTTTTTCACCTTTCAAAAATTCTTATGAAGTAAAGAAGGAAACTGTTTACCTCAGCTTCCCAGGTTAGTGTGAATCTGGGAAGCCAAGTCACCTAACATTCATTCCAGAGTGTCCCTTCAGCAGACTCAACAGAACATTTATCAGTCACTCACTATGTGCCCAGAACTGGTTAAGGCTTTGTGAATCAAATGGATGACCAGATAGACAAAGTTCCTGTTCATGTCTTTACATTCTGGTTGCAGGGATTGCTGAAAAATGCAACTGATAAGTAAGACTGCTGCAAAAAGCATAACGCTTATTAAATAAAGTAAAGCTTATTAAGAAAGTAAAACTGGGATAGATATCCACTGAGATTAGAGTGGTCAGGGCAGACCCTCTCTGGGGAGGTAATATTAGACCCTTGGAGACCTAAATGAAAGCAAATTCCATATAGGGCTTTAGTTTCCAAAGAATTTTCGTGTATTTACCCTCTTATGTGTACAAATCTCCACAACAATTCCATGAGGTAGGTGGGGATGATACTCCCCACCCCTAATTTTATAGATATGGAGCCTGAGACTCAAAAGAGGTAAATGACTTTTAATGGCCTTTAAGACTAAAGAGAGAACCAATATTCAAGCTTACACCTCCTGGTTGCAGATACTGACCCCAAACCCAGTGTGCTTTCTAGATGTGCATGTTCTTCACTAAATCCTATTGTATTCAGAGGCTGAATATTTAGTTCATCACCTGCATCATAAGTTTCTTACACTGATAACTCTAACCTGTAGTCCCAGAAACTAGGCAGAACACGGCACATGGGGACCAGGAGTTTCTGACCAGGTACGTAGACCAGGCCAGGCTGGGTTTTTTGTAGTGACTCTACTGGCAGTTCTCACTCATAAGGTGAAGAGGTGTTCAGGATTGAATCAAGCTTTTCCAAGATGATGAAAGTAACCATAGGAAGGGAGAAAAACACTTCGTTTTCACCAGGAGTCCTCTAGACAACTCATTTGTTATTTCAACAATTACTTCTTAAACTCCTGCTTTGTCTAAGGTGCTGGTGTGCAGGTCCTTCCACGTGAATAGAAATGATTAAATCAAATTTGCTGAATGAAGAAAGGTGAGAGAGACACCTGAATGCCAGATAACCAGGAGAAACCAGACAGATATTTTCCATGACCACATCCTGCCACTCAATTCCCAGTAACAAAATCAGAAATTAACAATAAAGCATGGTAAGCCACAGAAAATATCTCACTGTGTTTAGATACCGAGCCACTAAGTGTCTCTCTTTGATTTAAAAGTATTCTGATTCAAATTTTAATTAGATGAAATTTACACAAGCAATCCATAAGAGAAGCAAAATGTGGCTTTTGTTGTCATTGAGGTGATTCAATAATGTATTTCTCAGTTATGAGAAATACATTTAGGTTACATACAAATACTTTTAGGTTACATTATTGGTGTATTTTTCTGGAACACAAATAAACTCTAAGAAGAAAGCTGGTGCCCAAAGAAACTTTAAACAGACTTCCAGGTCGCCAGTTTAACACACATAAAAAACTCATGTGTGTGTACACATGTGCACATGGTTACATCCACAAAGCCAAGTTGTTACTAGTATGCATATATTTTATACGTAATACATCTTTATACATATACCTGATACATACATATATACATGTGTAGCTATACTTCTGCAACTTAACAGTTTTTAGTGGAAACAGAATTTTAGCAATGGAGGCAAACAAAGAATGAATAAAAGGTAAAAATGGATATAGAAGTAAAACACAAGACATGGGGGTATAAATAAATTAAAACTAATCTCTGAAAAGCGATTTTTAGCAATAGAAAACTAAAAATGTTTAGTAGAAAGCAGAACAAAATCTAACAACAGAGTTCAATTTTAGTAGATGTTGTGGCAATAAATATGTAAGTTACTTCTCTCTTCGGAATACAACAGATCTCACTGGGCTCCTATTAAACCCTAGAAATAATCCCACAAAACACCCATTTTAGCAACGTGCATTTCCACGTGTGAATTATTTCTTGTTCAGCCCCATTTAAAAATGTGAAATTTGGATTTAGATGGGGACATATATTTAGGAAGAGAAGTGCCACACAAGTAATGGCGCACTTTACCATGAAATTAATGTCATAAAATAGATTTTTCTATAAATACCTCTTTTTTATTATTAAGACAATGCAGACATAGAACATTTCATACTGTAGTTTCTACATTGCAGCCAACCCACTTATCAATAGCCAATAAATTACTTCACCCCTATGATAGATACAAATGCTCAATTCAAGTTCAATTAATAGAATAGTGTCAGGATATCATGCAGACAGCTTGCATAAATACTCGAGGAATAATAGCATACCTTCAGTAGCTTCTGCGATTTTTAAGCATGAAAACTTTTTCTTATTCCAAATTTCAAAAAATGGAATAAAGAATGTTTTCATATAAAATACATTTGGAACAGTTTTCCTTCTTTAAAAAAAGCAACTAACCCACTTGCAACATACACTGGTAATTCATCTTTGTAATTACAAAATGAGATAGATATGTATTCTTTTTCAACTCATGTGACTGTATGTGAACATTTCAGTAATTCCAACAATATCAAACAGCCAAATTCAAAATCATATTATACTTTCTAATATGTGTATATGATATATATGTTTGTAATCAAAGGCAGAAAGACCTTCAGTTAGTTGATTTCATCTTTGGGCATTATTTTATATTTTATTAGATAATTAAAAGTATTAGTTATTTCACAGTATAAAATATTGAATCAATTACCAACAGGCCTTTATTTTCTGCTCCTAATTTCGAAATGTATTTGGACTCAAGATATGGAACTAATGTCACTGCTTATCAAACAACTTTTCTGGAAATCTTAATGCACAAAAGTTTCCAGATTTATATATTCAAAAATAAATTATATCTTAAATGAAATTGAGAAAAAAATGGCGAAGGAAAGGAGAAAATCTAGTTTATATTCGGCGTGAATAGCTTTCAATATCTTCCAGGTGGGGGCAACAGTAAGTCACTTTTGAGAGAAGGGAGAACAGGCTCTTTAAGCTCCCTGAGTCCAGTCACAGAAGATGAAATGACTTCCTGGCAGTAACACTGTGAATAAAACAACCACAAGCTTCCAGGAGATGAGACTTCTGGGCTCTGCTCCAGGCAACACCCGGTCGTGGGCAAGTAGAGCTCACCGCCCTGGGCGCGCCACCGCCTCTGCCGCACCGAGTCGGCCTCGAGCGCGCACGCGCGCCGTGCACCTGCCCCAAAGCGCCCAGCTGCGGCCCGCTGGTTCTTCCATCAGCTCCGGGTACGCCCGCACTGTGCCGGCGGGGAGTGTCCGTCACTCTCAGCTCTCAGGATGTCTCCCTTTCCAGGACCGCTAGGAAGCAGGGTACCCTTTCCCTCTTGTGTTTACATCCCTTTCATTCTTCCTCCGGGCAATTCAAGTCCATTCACAGCCGCCACAGATCCACTTGCGCGCGCGCAGCTGCATCTTTAAAGAAACTCTCAAGTCCTGGCAGCCAGAAAACCCGCTTTCGGCGGGGGCGGCAGGGATCTCCCTCCCCTTGCCTCCTCTCCGCAGATCTTTGTGCTCTGGGGAGGGATAGCCGCACACTCTGGCGAGGACGAAGGTGGTGCATAAGGCAGAGGTCAGTTTTGCACAGTTCGGGCAAAAGGGACCCCCCACCAGCATCCCCACCTGGTCAGTTTCCCTCTCTGGTACCCCTCGAAGGACGAGGGGTAACAGAAGCCCGAGGGACAGAAAACTGAGGCCCCGCAGTGGCGGAGTTGGAAGGGGATGTGAGTCTGGGAGAGCCCGGGGGCCGCAGGGAGAGGGCGCAGGAGCTCGAGCGCACCGAGCCAGAGGGCCCCTCTTCGGTCGCGCGGGGCTGGAGGTGCAGGCGCCAGGTCCGCGGCGTGGCCCGGCTACGTGTCGTTCCTCCGCGCGCCACCCGCCGCCGCCCGTGCCCGCGGGCCACCGCCGCCGCCGCCGCCGCCGGCGCCCCCAGCCGAGCCCGCGGCCGCACCCTCGGGCCGATACTTGAGCCAGCAGATGACCCAGGTGACAACGACCGAGAAGAGCGCCAGGATGCTGGCCACCGACAGGCAGATGGGCCCCACGGGCGAGGGCGAGGGCGACCCAGTGGCCGGTGACTCGCCAGGGGGCGCCCCGCCTCCGGGGGGTCCCCCGCCGCCGTAGTGGTTGACGAAGATGAGGCCGGTGAAGAGCAGCACCACCATGGAGAGGAAGGAGAAGACCACGCACACGCAGCCAGCGGTGAGCGCCGCGCGCTTGCAGTTCTGGCAGCTGTCGTAGGCGCCCGGGGCACGCAGGCCGGGGCGGGCGCGAGGCCCGGGGGCCTCCTCCTCGGCGTGCGGCGGCGTCTGCGGAGCGGTCGGAGAGGGCGACTGTGGCGGGGCCGGGGTGGGCGGCGGGGTGGCGGCGGGCGCGGGCAGGCGCGCAGGCAGCGGCGGGAGGCGGTCCTGGGGCAGCGGGTCGTGCGCGGCGCGCAGAGCCAGCGGGAAGGCCTCGGCGAGCTTGGTGTTGTTGGGCAGGCCGTGCACGCGGCTGTCGGGCAGCGGCGTGCGGTGGCGGCACACAGGGCATGCGATGGCGCCGGGCGGGCCAAGCCAGGGCGGCGGGCGCGGCGGGCGCTCAGGCGCGGCAGTGGCGGCGGCGGCGGCGGCGGCGGCGCGGAGCTGCAGCTGGCTCAGGCATTCCTGGCAGAAGGTGTGCAGGCAGGCCAGCAGCTTGGGCGCACGCCGGTCAGCGTCGAAGTAGTTGTAGCAGATTTTGCACTCGTAGTCCTCGAGCGGAGGGAGGCCAGGGACCGTCTCCGCTGCGTCCCGGGCTCCTGCGTCCCCGCAGTCCGGGGCTCCCTCCACGGCGACCCCAGTTCCCTCCCGGCTCCTGGGGCTGCCGCTCGGGCTCTGCTGGCTGCCGCCGCTGTCGCTCGCCGGCGCTGCCATGGCATGATCCGCCCCTCATCGGGGGCAAGGTGAGGTGCCTTCCTCCCCCTGCGCCGCCGCTGGAGCTGCGGGCGGGGAGGAGGCGCTTCTGCCTCCCCCACTCTGACTGCTGTCGCCCGGCGGGGGAGGCACCGCTGGCTGGGCCAGGCGGGGGCGCAGCGGCGACCGCCTCCCCCTCCTGCCTCCCCGCCCCCCGCCCCCGGCGCGTGCACCGCGGTCCTTCCCCGTCCCTGGGTGCCTCAGCAGTCCCCCTCGGCACCCTCAACGCAGCTTTCCCGGCAGTTTTGGATATTGGCTTTAGTTGGACTTGGAATTGGGAGTTGAGGGCGGCCCAGTGGCGCGCGGGAAGGAGATTTGGGGTGCGGCTGCTTTATAAAGATGTTGCTTTTCACCCCAGCAACTCCCCGCCCCCCACGCGGGGTGGTGGCAGGAAACCGGGTCTTGAGTTTTCCTTCTTTCTCTTCCTCAACACCACCTCCCCACCGGTGTGGTTCTGTTTATCCTCAGTGGTCTGGGGCTGGGTCTCTGGCGAAGCCTCCTTGTCACCCACCCACCCCCAAGCCAGAGCTCACCAGTGATGTAATGCGGGACCCGTGCAGGGAGGAGAAGTGGCAGCCTCAACGGCCTGGCAGCGGCGGTTCCTTCTCTTCTTTAAAATTGTGATCTCATCTCTCCATCCGAGGGAGAAAAAACAACCATCCCCAAGCCATTCACGCTTTGTGCTTTTGTTAGCGGAATCCCTGCAGAGCGCATCTCAGGGTGCAAACGGAGCCGCAGCCTTTTCCTTCTATCATTTAGAGCAAATTTTTGAGCTGAACAGTATTTTTTTTTCTCTCTCTCTCAGAAATATTGCTGAAATTTAAAGGAGGACGAAAACACAGACTCATAGCTGGGTCTTGCTGTTTTCCTGACGCTGACCACAGCAAATCGAGGTAGCTATTTCGTTGGTGCACAGGCGTTCACAGAGGCAAACGGGGGCGGGGGTGGGGGAAGTTGTCAAACAGATTCACAGACTTTCAAAGCTGGGGCTCAAACCGAGTTCCTGGGCTCCCTCACTCGCTTGGTCCACTTAAACTTTTAACGTACACATGCAGAGAGCTGAAACTCCAGGGGCAACATACGACAGGTCTTCTTGCTTTAATTAAAACCAATAGATCAGCTGGACCGGGTGGCAAGAAACAGCTTGCTTAAGAAGCACTAAGTAGATGACAGGAGTAGGGGCTTGAGGACGGACCATCTGAGGGGTGGTGTTCAGATATTCCTAACCAGAAAGTCTGCGCCCAGATTTCTCAGGTTGGGCGTCACCCTACGAGCAGGGAACCTACCTTCCCCCTCTACACGAGAAAAGATGGCTGTGGAATGTTCTGGATTCCCACAAGTTGGGAATGTTCCTACTTTTTCTTCAGATTCTCTGCAGAAGACAGCAAGATGCCCCCAGGGAATGTTTGTGAAAAGGATGAATAGATTGGAAGCAAGCTGAAGAAAAGGAAGGCAAGAGAGACACCAGTAAATCACCAATGTAAAGACAAGAGGTGGAGAAGACGACTTATACATATTGTTTCTATGACATTTGAAAATAAATTTTTTACTCTATACTAATGGTGAATGTAATGTCTTCAGTATGAGGGACTTTAAATGAAGTTCATTAAAACCCACTACTTTCCATTTCCTAGTTTTAAATTTTGCAATTATGACTTGGGGTGATGATATTATTCTTTCAATTTTTTAAGCATTTCACTTTGTGATGGAGTGGTGATCAGAGAGGGTGGGTTGAGGAGACATCAGGAGAAGGCCTTAGTCTGGTCTTGGAACATTACAAAGTGTCACAAACCTGACTGTAGGAAGTGGCTTTCTGTCCTCTCTCTCTCGTTTAGTTGTATGACTGTGAAAAGCCCAAAAATGTGCATTTATGCACAGTGTTAAACTGGGTTCTTGTGCTTTAAGCCCTGAGTAGCTGTGGGCTGAGAAGAGACCTAATGCTGATGTAGGACACATTGAAAACAGAATATCTGGGAGAAGAGAAGCACTGGAATAGGTGGGCTAGTGTGACCTCCACATCGACTAAAAAAAATTCTGAAGGTCTATATGTTTGTGCATATGGGCAAAACATTTAAGATTTTGAAGTTTCACTTTGTTATGCCTCCTCACTATTCAATGACAGATTTGAGGAACAGAGTGTAGGATGACACCGGGGTTTCTCTAGCTCAGCATAATTGACATTTGGAGCTGGAAGTCTTTGATGCCAGGCTGTTCTGGGCATTGTTTACTGTTTAGCAGCATCTCTGGCCTCTACTCACTTGATATCAGTAACATCCCTCTCCATTGTGACAACCAAAAATGTCCCTAGTTGAGGACCATGGAGCTACAACAAAGTCACAGATTTGGTTAAAGTGAAACCAAAACCAGTAATCTCTTACAGCTCCTAACTAGTGTAAGATAGCATTCTCAAAGAATTTAGTGACTACAGGCATTTCTTCTGTAGCTCATGGTCATTTAGATACCACTAAACTCTCTTTGAGAGATCCAGTACAGTTTTTGTCAATAACACATCCTGCTGATAGAGTCATAAACAATTGTCAGAATTTGGTTAACAATGCTAAAATTTACTCTGTGTTTGGATGGGATTTTAAGAGGAACCTGAATCTTCAATTATTTTATAACCTGGGGCCAATCATTCATTTTTAGGACTCATAAAAGTGTCATGTGGGGCTTCCGTAGGTACAGGGCATGACATTGCTAAAGAGTGTGAGTTTGTGTGATACAGCCCATAGGCATCCTCCTTAATAGACTGTAAGGGCAGTGCTAGTGTCACCTGCAGGTTTAAGTAGTAAAGCTTGGTCATTCTTGTAGGAATTAGAGTTCCACTTTGGAGAAAGATGTGTTGAAAGAGGTAAGAAACAAGGAACTCAGCATAAGTTGGGCATCCGTAATTTGAATATCTAAAATCTCAAACTTTCTGAGCACCAACATGACGCCACAAGTGAAAAATTCCACACCTGACCTCATGTGATGAATATATAAATTAATATTTTATAATATTAAAAATATTATATAGGCTGGGCATGGTGGCACACATCCATAATCCCAGCACTTTGGGAGGCTGAGGCCAGTGGATCACTTGAGGTCAGGAGTTCGAGACCTGCCTGGCCAACATGGTGAAGTCCTGTCTCTACAAAAAAAATACAAAAATTAGCCAGGTGTGGCGATGGGCGCCTATAATCCCAGCTACCTGAGAGGCTGAAGCAGGAGAATCACTTGAACCTGGGAGGCAGAAGTTGCAGTGAGCCAAGATCGCACCATTGCACTCCAGCCTAGACAACAGAGACATTCGGTCTCTCTCTCTCTCTCTCTACATATATATATATTATATATTTATATATATAATATATACATGTTCCATATAATATATATACACAGAGCAAGACTATTATATGTATAATATATACATATATTATATATAATATGTATACACAGAGTGAGACTGTCTCAAAAATACATATTTTATATATATATATATAAAATAAAATTACCAGGTTATGTATATGAAACATAAGGTGTATATGAAACATAGTGAATTTCATGTTTAGGGTCCCATCCCTCAAATGTCTCATTATGTATATGCAAATATTCCAAAATCTGACATCTGAAACACTTTTGGTCTCAAGCATTTCAGATAAGGGATATTCATCCTGTATTCATGTTAGTATCTGAACTGACTGTGCAAGAATCTTGTTCATCCTTAAACACATTAGACATCCACTATTTGGTGAATTGTTTTATTTTTGAAGATTTGCGTATAAATGGGCGACAGCCATGGTGTTAGGCAATCTCTTACATAGATTCCCTCTACTGACCACCTAACGTGAGAGAATGCTTTAGTTTTGGAGTTACTGTCTCACAAAGGATTTAGAGGTGAAAAAGCATTCACATAGAGTGTGAGTTGACAGTCCTGAGTCCAAATCCTAGTTCTGCTGCTCATCCTTTGTGTAGTAGTAGATGTGCCACTTAGCTTTTCTGTGCCTCAGTTTCCCAAAGTGTAAAATGAGGATAAGGGTGGTTACTGTATAAGCCCATTGTGAAGATTGAATATGCTGTACACATAGCATACAAAGACTCCTGGGCTGCTGTTAACACTCAGTATTATCTATGACAGGGATTCCTATACCTGATCTCAGTAATTCTTACGAAACTCTGTGAGAGAAGCTCAGAAAGTTTATGTAATCAGCCCAAGGTGACACAGCCAATAGGAGCAAAGTAGTTCTCATGCAACTCTTCTGTTATTTCAGAGATAGAGATACAGGTAGTATCTCAGTCAAGTAGACCAAGCAGAGGCCTGAAGTATGAATTTAATCACACATTATTGATCTGCTAGTTGCAATAAGAAAAGCCCTGCATAAAACATCAGGACAAAGTAAAATCTCACTGGAGGTATTGGAGGAATTTATATATATAGGCAGATCATGCCACTCAGAAGCAGGTAGTAGATGATTCAATTAAAGCCTTGACATTTTAAAATAGAAACTGGGTCGATTCAATCAACATTTATTGAGGTCCTATTCCAGAAGCCATCAGTGCTGATGATAATATACCTGGCCTTCTAGACCCAATAATTTAATAAATGAGCCAAGAGGAGTCTGAGAGGCAAGTTGATTATATGTGATGTAGTAATATCCTGGAGGGAATCCTAGAACAGAAAAAGTAAGAGCATTAGGGAAAAGCTAAGGAAATCTGACTAAAGCATGAACTTCAGTAAATAGTAGTGAATCAACAATCAGATTGTCATAATTTATGAAAATGGGTAAAACTAGATGATGGGGATACAGATGCTCATTATACTACTCTCTTCCATGATATTTTAAAATGTTCATAACAGTTATCAATCTTAGAGGCACATCCAAAATTGGCATCATTGGTATAAAAATAGCACAAATAATGCTTAGATTTTTGAAGACCTCACTAAGCACATTAGTTTTGAGGGATTGGAGAGAACGATCTGGAATCTAGCTCTTTTGTTCATTTTTTTTTCCCCTTCAGTCTTTTTTTGTTCTCTGCCTTCTTTAAGAAATCTTTGGCAGGGTGCAGTGTCTCACACCTGTAATCCCAGCACTTTGGGAGGTAGAGGTGGGAGGATCACTTGAGGACAGAAGTTCAAGACTAGCCCAGGCAACATAGGGGGATTGTCTCTACAAAAAACTAAAATATTAGCCGGGTGTGATGTCACATGCCTGTAGTCCTAGCTACCTCAGGAGGCTGAGGCACGAGGATTCCTTGAGCCCTAGAGTTTGAGGCTGCAGTGAACTATGATCACACCACTGCACTCCAGCCTGGACAGCTGAGCAAGACACTGTCTCAAGAAAAAAAAAAAAAAGAAAGAAAGAAAAAGAAGGAAAAGAAAAGAAACTAAACGAAAAGAAATCAAGGAAGGCCAAGGGTGGTTGTTCACCTTTAATTTCAGCACTTTGGGGGCAGAAGTAGGAGAATCACTTGAGGCCAGGAGTTCAAGACCAGCCTGGGAAATACAGCCAGCCCCTATCTCTACAAAATATAAAAATAGGCAAAAATTAGCCAAGTGTAGTGGTGTGCACATCTGGTCCCAGCTGCGAAGAGAGGCTGGGGTGGGAGGATTCCTTGAGCACAGGAGTTCAATGCTACAGTAAGCCACGATTGCACCATTGCACCTAGCCTGGGTGACAAAGCAAGATTCCATCTCAAAACAAAAACAAAACAAAAAGAAATCAAGGAAGCACTGAAGAGGGCGGGGAGCCCAGGTGTCACCTTTTTGAAACAGGAAGGAAAATCAAGGCTGAGGTCACCGCCCAGCACAAATCATAGGAGCCTTTCTCTTCCTCTCTCCATTCTCTGCAGGCACTGCTCAGGCCTCAGAGCACTGCCCTTATCACTTCAGACGTTAGTGATATCCTTGCTCCAAAACCCAGACTGCATGGACCACAGCAGATGACGAAGAAATATGGGAGCTTATCAATGCTATATAATAAATAGAATGATGGGAAAATGGCAGAATGGAAAATAGGAGCTTCTTCCATAGTGGATTTGTAAGAATTACTAAATCCACTGTGGAAGAAATACCTGTTTAAATATCTGTTTCTAATCTATGCATGGTCTTTGAAGCTTTTTGCTTTTCGGATATTTTCTTTTTCTTTCTTTCTTTTTTTTTTTTTTCTTTTTTGAAAGAAAGAAAAAGAGAGGAAAGAAAGTGAGAGTGAAAGAAAGAAAAAAAGAATGTATGAGAGAGAGAAAGAGGAAGAGAAAGAGGGAGAGAGAACGGGATTCTTGTTCTATTGCCCAGGCTAGAATGCAGTCTAAAAATGGGTATTAAAAACCTCTTTTATGCTAATAATTGTGCTTAACAATGGAGACAGGAAGGAATAAGAGATGAAAAGAACAAATAAGCAGCCAACCAATATTTTATTTAAACCTGTGAAACGCTATGCAATTGCTGAGGAGTGATTTACTTCCAATTATGTGGTCACTTTAAAAATAGGTGTAGTGTGATACTGAGAAAAATGTATGTTTTGTGGATTTGGGGTGGAGAGTTCTGTAAATATTTGTTAAGTTTACTTGTTCCAGGTCTGAGTTCAAGTCCTGGATATCCTTGTTAATTTTCTATCTTGTTGATCTGTCGAATATTGACAGT
>CAUYLG010029146.1:0-58377 GCA_963573385.1 Cacajao melanocephalus
CCTTTTTGCACTGGTTTCTTCCCATTTTTGTGGATTTATCCACCTGTCCTCTTTGTAATTGCCGACTTTCAGATTGGGTCTGAGTGGACGTCCGGCTTGTTGGTGATGAAATTTTTTCTGTTTCTTAGTTTTCCTTTGGCAGACGTCCCTTCCCCACAGAGCTAGGCCTTCCTGGGTTCAGCTGTGCTTACTGTGAAACTCTCGGTCCTCAGCGCTTCCAATTGCTGTTCTCCTTGTGGGGGTGGGACCAGCCAAGCCTGACTCAAAGGGCGCCCAATCGCGTATACTCCGCACTGAGAAGTGCTGCACCGCGCCGGGGCGCCGGCAAAACAGCTGCGCCGGCCAAAAGAGTCGCGCTGGCGACACGTGTGGCTCCTCCGCCGGGAATCTCCCAGTTTGTGGGCCACAGAAATTCGTCTGAAATTGCAGCGGCCACTCACTCTCTGTGCTTTCATTGGGAGCTACAATCCTGAACTGTTGTTAATTGGCCATTTTGGATCTCTCCGCCCGGTGATGAAATTTTTTCTGTTTCTTAGTTTTCCTTTGGCGGACGCCCCTTCCCCACAGAGCTGGACCTTCCCAGTTCAGCTGTGCTTACTGTGAAACTCTCAGTCCTCAGCGCTTCCAATTGCTGTTCTCCTTGTGGGGTTGGGGCCAGCCAAGCCGGACTCACGGGGCACCCCTTCCCGTATACTCAGCGCCCAGAAGCGCCGTGCCGGGGCGCCGGCAAAACAGCTGCGCCGGCCAAAAAAGTCGTGCTGGCGACCCGTGTGGCTCCTCCGCTGGGAATCTCCCAGTCTGTGGGCAACAAAAATTAGTCTGAAAGTGCGGCATCCACTCGCTCTCTGCGCTTTCACTGGGAGCTACAATCCTGAGCTGTTGTTAATCGGCCATCTTGGATCTCTCTCTATTTATGTCTTTCTTAATTTCCTTCTCTTCTTTCTTGTGAGGATGAATTTGATATTGTTTGAGCATCAGGAGCCCAAAAGATTTCAGAGTTCCCTTTCCAGGCTCAGGGGATAAATATGAGCTAGTATTATTCACCCTGGTAATTCCATAATTAGTTCTAGAGACCGGTAAGTCTGAGGCATAAGATTCAACCCTAGTTAATTAACATAACAGAATTCTGCTAGGGGCTTTAAGAAGAAGTTTCCTTTCTTGATAAAAGAGAAACACAAGAAGAGATGGTTCTTCCTGACTTTGGACATTGCCATGTAATGAAAGAAAGCCTGAAGGAGTTACAGCCAACTTACACCCTTCATAGAAAGTCAAAAGAATGCCTCAGTGGGAAACTAACAGCCCTGACATTCTTAAGCTGGAAAATTAGCCAACTCTCAAACCAACCATGCTCTGACTTCCCGCCATGCAATATAATAAGCCTTTCTTAATGTTCAAGGCACTTTCGATTAGGTTATTTTGTGACTTGCAGCAGCAAACATAGACCAGACATCCAAGTTTTCTATATATGAATACATACAATTATACATAAATGAGAAAATACCATACAAGGTGCCTTACGACCTACTTTGTCTCATTTCCCAACATGTCGTAAGGGTCTCTCCATATCATAAAGAAAGCTTTCTTCATCATATACATGCATACATTTAAGTTATATGTATTTGAAAAGGTGCAATAAGGGTGCTAAGAACCAAGGACTCCCATTCCAGTTCACAGTAAAGTACAGTGAACACAATGTCAAGTCTCTTCCATTGAATGAAATCATAAAACGTAGAAAGAATGCCTGAAGCAGTTATTTGAGGGCTATAAAAAGTAAATCACAGCAGGCAAATCAAGAAATACCACAATTAAAAGTATTATACTGTCAGATTGGTGGTAAGTTTCCTATTTTTCCTCCAGTTTCCCCTAGCCTGTACCCAAGGAAACCCAAAATCCAGAAGTGGGTGTCAGGGTGTGGACAGGAACAACACCAGGTAAAGCCCTCTAGTTCTGGTTTAAAATGCTGGAAAAGAGTCCCCTAATTCTCAGAGAGAGTGGGGGAAATTCCACATTTTTCTTTTCCTTTTTTTTCTTTTTTCATTCTCCATTCTCTTACGTCCTAGCCTCAAAGGAATCTCATGGCAGCAGAGGCAGTGAAAGATGTGACACCAGGATCCCACAACCACCTAAACTCTCAAATAGGGGAAAGTCTCTCTGTTCAGAGGAGCATGGACCCAAGAGGGTGAGGCAAATGCCCCTTGTTTTTATAATCTCAGTATTTTTCCACTGCATGTCCCCAGGAGCAGGGGCAACCATAGAAGAGCAGGGTAACTAAAGCCACTGCTTTCTGGCCAGAGGATGAAAAAGGAGAAGCCCCAGGAACCAGAATGCACTGGAAAGATCACAGAGAAGACATGCTGTCGATGGCCCACACTAGAGGTGCATATGTGTGGATCTGATCTTCAATAGCAAACCAAAGACTTGAGAATGACACTAAGAGGCTGCCACCTGCATACCCAACTGGCCACTGAGGAGCACATGTGTGCAACAGATATGACTAGTGCTACAAATGCTCTTTAAATGAACCTGAAATTGAAACCGCATTCCACAGGGGCCTGGTCAGTACTTGCAGCCTAAACTCAACCAGGTTGTTGGCCTATTAAAATAAAATTATCAACTTCTCCATAGGATTTAAATAAGACCCAGAGTTTCATAATATTCAAAATATTCAGGACATAATCCAAAATTTCTCAGCACTTAGAGAACCAGGAAAATCTCAATTAGTATGGAAAAAGACAAACAACAGATGCCAACACCAGATGACACAGATGTTGGAATTATCTGACACAGATTTTAGAAAAATGTTCCAAGAAGCAATGGTTAACACTCCTGAGATGAAAAGGTATAAAGTCTCAACAGAGAAATCCAACGTAGAAAACAAACAACCAAATGGAAATTTTTATATCAGAAAAATGTAACAACCAAAATAAAGAACTCACTGGATAGGCTGAAAACAAAATAGAAATGGCAGAAAAAAAAGTCAGCAGATTGAAGGAAGGTAAATTGTATCAAAAGATCAAATAGTGTCATCAAAGTCTCAGAAAGAAAAATATGTCTTTCTGAAAAAATGTTTTGAAGAAATAAAGGTTAAAAACTTTCTAAATTTGGCAAAATGTAAACCTACAGATCCAAGAAGGTCAGCAAAGCCAAATAATTTATATCTAAATACATCATCAGAAAACTTCTAAAATCTAAACAACAAAAAATGTGAAAGCATCAAGAGAAAAATGATACATTAGTTTTAGGGGAACAACAATTCAAATGACTGCAACTTTCTCATCAGAACCCATGAAGACCACAAGAGTGGCAAACTGTTTTTAGACTCCTAAACTAAAAGAAGTGTCAAGTCAGAATTCTTTATACAGAAAAAAAAAAGTTTAAAAAGGAAGCTGAAGTAGGTATATCCTCAGATACTAAGATAAAGGGTGTTATTGTCTGAATGTACATGTCCCTTCAAAACTCATAAATTGAAACTTAATCCCCAAGGTGAAGATAGTATTAACAGGTGAGGCCCTTGGGAGTGATAAGGCCATGAGGGCTCCAGCCTTATGGATGGAATTAGTGTCCTTATAAAAGAGGCTTTCTGAGAGCTGCCTCCCCACTTCTGTCCCTTCTACCATATGAGGACATAGCGTTCCTCCACTTCTGGAGAATGCAGCAAAAAAGCACCATCTTGGAAGCAGAGAGCAGCCCTCATCAGATATCAAACCTGCTAGCACCTTGATCTTGGACTTCCGAGCCTCCAAAACTGTAAGAAATAAATTTCTGTTATTTATAAGTTACCCTGTCTCAGGTATTTTGTTATAGCAGCCCAAACAAATTAAGACAAAGGAAGACTAAGAGAATTAGTTGCCAATAGACCTTTGCTAAAAGAATTACTGAAGGAAATTCTTCAGACAGAAGGAAAATTTTATCAGAAATAAACTTGGGGCCAGGCACAGTGGCTTACATCTGTAATTCTAGAACTTTGGGAGACCAAGGTCGGAGCATAACTTGAGTTCAGGAGTTTGAGACCAACTGGGCAACATAGTGACACCCCTTGCTACAAAAAATAAAAACATAAAAAACTGATTGGGCACAGTGGCTCACACCTGTAGTCACAGCTATTTGGGAGGCTTAGGCGGTAGGATTGCTTGAGCCTAGGAGTTCTAGGCTGCAGTGAGTTGTGATTGCACCGCTCCAGCCTGACCCTGTCTCAAAAAAGAAAAAAGGAAAAAAAAAATAGGTAAACTTGGAGAACCAGGAATAAAGGAAAAATAGTAAATATTTGAGTAAATATATGTATTAGTCCATTTTCACACTGCTGATAAAGACATACCCAAGACTGGGTAATTAACAAAGGAAAGGGGTTGAGTTGTCCTTAGAGTTCCACGTGGCTAGGAAGCCTCACAATCAGGGCAGAAGACAAGGAGGCGCGAGTCACGTCTTACATGGATGGTAGCAGGCAAAGAGAGAGCTTGTGCAGGGAGACTCTCATTCTTCAAAACCATCAGATCTCATGAGACTTATTCACTATCACGGGAACAGCACAGGAAAGACCTGCCCCCATGATTCAATTACCTCCCATGGGGTCCCTCTCACAACACATGGGAATTCAAAATGAGATTTTGGTGGGGACACAGCAAACCATATCAATATAGTAGACTATTTTTCCCTCTTGAGTTTTAAAAATATGTTTGAAGGTTGAAATAAAAATTATAGTATTATCTGGCAGGTTTTCAATGTAAATAGATGCAATACATAGCACTATTACAACACAAAGGGAATATAAATGGAGTTATATGGTGGTAAGATTAACAATTTTACTTTATTGTAAAACACTGTAAACATTAATTCTAAGTAATCAATGAAATCAGTAAGCAATATAAAGTAATCAGAATTACTTTTCAGGGTAAATCTTAAATGTAAAAAGCTAAGGATATATGTTGTAATCCCTAGAGCAAGCATTAAAATAAACTTATTTACTTATTTATATTTTGGAATATTAAAAAGTATTCCAATAAACCAGAGAAGGCAGGAAAGGGCATACAGGGGAACAGAAAATAGAGGAAACAAACGGAAAACAAAAAAATGGTAGAGCTAAATCCAAACATATCAATAATTACATTAAATGTAAATGATCTTAGGTAAGAATTAGCAAACTGAGTTCAAATATAATGATACAGGTAAAAGTAAAACAATAGAAAAAGCTATTTCATGCAAAAACTAATAAAAATAAAGTTGCGGCCAGTCACAGTGGCTCACACATGTAATCTCAGCACTTTGAGAGGCCGAGGCAGGCAGATAACTTGAGGTCAGGAGTTCGAGACTAGCCTGACCAACGTGGTGAAACCTTGACTCTACTAAAAATACAAAATTAACCAGGTATAATGATGCATGCCTGTAAGCCCAGTCATTTGGGAGGCTGAGGCAGGACAATTGCTTGAATCTGAGAGGCAGAGGTTGCAGTGAGCCAAGATCAAACCACTGCACTCCAGCCTGGGCAAAAGAGTGAGATTCTGTCTCAATAAATAAATAAATAAATAAGAAAGTTGCAGTGCCTATAACATCAAAACATACTCAGAGCACAGAAAATTATCATAGATAAAGAGACACATTATATAATGATAAAAAGTCCAATTAATTAAGAAGACATAAATATTCTAAATGAATAAGCTCCTAACAACAGAGCTTCAAAACACATTAAGCAAAAACTGACAGAACTAAAAAAAGAAACAAACAAATGCACAATTAAAGTTGAAGTCATATTGGTTTCTACTACTGTGTAACAAAGTATCACAAATTTACAGGCTTAAAACACAGCACATTAATCATTGCACAGCTTCTGTGGGTTGGGCCTGGGAATGACTTATCTGGATCTTCTGCTTAGGGCCTTACAAGGCTACAATCAAGGTGTTGGCCAGGGCTGGGGTCTCATAGGGAAATTTCACTATGAAAGCTTCTGCTATTAAGCTCCCTCAGGTTGTTGGCAGAATTCATTTCCTTACGGCTGTAGGACTGGGAGACCTGGGTTTTCGCTGCTTATCAGCTGGAAACTACTGGAAACCACCCCGTTTCCGGCCACATGGGCCTCTCAACACAGTTATTTACCCCTTCAAGAACAGCAAAAGAAAGTCCTGGAATGCATCTTCTTGGAAGATGGACTCATAATATAACATAATCCTGGAAGTTACATCTATCACCTTTGGCATATCCTGCTGGTTAGAAGTCAATCATAGGCCCCACTCATACTCAAGGGGAGGGGGTTATACAAGACTGTGAACAGTACACAGGGATCAGTGAGTACCATCCTAGAATCTGTCTTTTACAGAATCCTCAATAGCCTTTTTTTCCTCAATAATCAATGCAACTAGTACATAGATAATCATCAAATGTATAGGAGAAAGATACAATAGCTTTAACCAATTGGATCTAATTGATATAAGTAGAACATTTCATCCAATAGTAACAGAATATACGTTCTCCTCAAATACACTAATACATATCATATGTATTAGTCATAAAACAAATTTTAACAAATTTTAATGAGCTAAAATCATACACGCTGGGCTTGGTGGCTCACATCTGTAATCCCAGCACTTTGGGAGGCCAATCAGAGGTCAGCCTCAGAGGTCAGCGGATCAGAGGTCAAGAGATAGAGACCATCCTGGCCAACATGGTGAAAACCTGTCTCTACTAAAACTGCAAAAATTAGCCAGGCTTTGTGGCTCGCACCTGTAGTCCCAGCTAATGAGGAGGCTGAGGCAGGAGAGTCTCTTGAACCCAGGAGGCAGAGGGTGCAGTGAGCCGAGACTGCGCCACTGTACTTCAGCCTGGTGCAAGACTCAGTCTAAAAAAAAAAAAAAAAAAAAAAAATCCATAGACTGCTGTCTGACCATAATGGAATTAAACCAGAAACAATAACAGATAACTGGAAAAATCTTCAAACATTTGGAAATTGAACAACATACATCTGAAGAGTCCATGCGTTAAAGAGAAAGTCATAAGGCAGATTAGAAAATATTTTGAACTGAATGAAAATGCAGATTTGAATTCTCAAATTTTGTCAGACGCAGCTGAAGCAATACTTAAGGGTAATTCAGAGTATTGCATGCTTACATTAAAAGGGAATAAATGTCTCAAATTAATCTCTAAGCCTCCACTTTAAAAAACTAGAAAAAGAGGAACAAAATAGAGCCTAAGCACATGAAGGAAAGAAATAATAAAGATAAGAGCAGAAAAGAATGAAATTGAAAACAGAAAAAATGATAGAGAAAAAGCTATAAAAATAAGAGCTAATGTTTTGAAAAGATAATAAATGGATAAACCTCTAGTAAGAAAAAGAGAAAGAGAAAAAGATACAAATTACTAGGATAAGATTGAAAAAGGGAATATCGCTACAAATGCTACAGAAATTAAAAATATAATAAAGTAGCCAGGCACAGTGGCTCATGCTTGTAATCCCAGCACTTTGGGAGGCCAAGGCGGATGGATCACCTGAGGTCAGGAGTTCAAGACCAGCCTGGCTAACATGGCAAAACCCTCGTCTCTACCAAAAATTTAAAAATTAGCCAGGTGTGGTGGCAGGCACCTGTAATCCCAGTTACTCAGGAGGCTGAGGCATGAAAATCACCTGAACCCAAGAGGCAGAGGTTGCAGTGAGCTGATATCACACCACTGCACTCCAGCCTATGGGATAGAATGAGACTCTCTCTCTCTCTCTCTATCTGTCTGTCTCTCTCTCTCTCCATATATATATAGTGTGTATATATATATTATATATATATATGCTGTGTATATATATATTATATATATAGTGTATATATATTATATATATAGTGTATATATATACACACATTATATATATATACACACTATATATACTATATATATACACACACATATATATACATATACATATATACTTAATATATATACGTATATAAATATATATATTATATATATATGTATATAAATATGTATAATGTATACATATGCAATACCATAAACATTTCTAGGCAAGTAAATTTGACAATGGAAATAAACCAACTCTTTGAAAACAAAATAAATAAATTCATTTAAAATGAAACAGATAACCTGTGTAGTCCTACAAGTATTAAATAAATTAAATTCATACTTTAAAACCTTCTGGAAAAGAAATCTCCAGGCCAGATGGCTTCACTGAAAATTCTACCAAACATTTAAAAAAGAAATAACACTAATCTCTTCTAGAGTTTGACTCATGTTAAGAGTCCAGCATTAGCCCAGTTACAAAGCCAAAAGCAGTGTAAGAAAAGAAAATAACAGACCAGAATCCCTCATAAACACAGATGCAAAAATCTACAGCAAAATTTTAGCAAGTTGAATCTAACAATATATAAAAATAATAATAATTATGACCAAGTGGGGTTTATTGCAGGAGCACAAGTCTGATTCAATATTCAAAAATCAATTAATATACCACATTCACAATCTAAAAAAGAAAAACTTCATAATCATATAAATTGGTACAGAAAAGGCATTTGCCAAAATTTAATGTCCACTTATCACAAAAACTCTCAATTCACTAGGAATTAAAGAGAACTCTACCTCAACTTAATAAAAAGTGTCCACAACAAACCTGTAGTAAATGTCACACATAATGGTGAAAGACAGAATGCTTTCATTCTTAAACTGGGAACAAGGTAAAAATGTCCACTCTCTTTACTCTTATTCAAAATTGTACTAGAAGTTAAAGCCAGAATATTAGGATGATTGAGGCAAAAGTTATACAGATTAAAAAAGAAGAAACAAAACTATCCATATTCACATATAACATGAGTGTTCACACAGAAAATTCCAATGAATCAAAAAAAGTAGGGGTAGAGTCTAAGGGTTATAAATGAGGCTAATAGTGAGTTTAGCAAGGTCACATTTAAAAATTAATTATATGTCTGAAAACAAAAAATAAAAATAATACCATTTACAATAACTCCAAGAAAAGAAAATATTTGGGAATATATCTAACAAAACTTTACAGGATTTATAAATTGAAAACTACAAAACAGTGATGAAATAAAGAGAACTTACGTAAATGGAAAAACATACAGTGTTCATGGATTGGAAGACTCAGTGTAGTAAAGATGTCATTTCTTCCCAAATTATCTATTGATTGAATGCAATTTTTGTAAAACTCTGAGTCTGATATTTTATAATTTAGAAAAGCCGATTCTAAAATTTACATGAATAGCCAAAGAAACTAGAATAGCCAAAACAATTTTGAAAAAAAAAATAAACTTTCAAGAATCACACTCCCAATTTCAAGGCTTATTATAAAACTACAATAATCAAGATAGCATGGTATTAGTGATTAAATGGACACATGGGTCAATGGAACATAATGAAAAGTGCAGAAATAGACCCACACAAATATGGTACATTGACAATGGTGCAAAGACAATTCATTGGAGAAAGAAAGGATAATTTTTTTAACAAATAATATTGGAATCATTGGACATTCATATGCAAATGAACTTTGACTTGAACCCCACACCCTACATAAAAGTTAACTGAAAATAGATTTTAAATATAAACTATGCAACTTTAAATAAAAGCACATACACACAGGAGAAAATCCTTATGACCTGGTGATATGGTTTGGTTTTGGGTCCCCACCCAAATCTCATCTCAAATTTTAATCCCTACATATTGAGGAAGGGACCTGATGGGAGTTGATTGCATCATGGGGGCAGTTCCTCCATACTGTTATCATGATAGTGGGTGAGTTCTCATGAGATCTGGATGGTTTTATAAGTGTTTGTTTAGCAGTTCCTCCTTTGTGCTTTCTCTCTCTCTCTCTCTCTCTCTTTCTCTCTCTCTCTCTCTCTCTCTCTCTCTTTCTCTCTCTCCCCCCACCCCCCTTCTCGGCACCTTGTGAAGAAAATGTTGGCTTTCCTTTGCCTTCAGCAATGACTATAAGTTTCCTGAGGCCTCCCCAGCTATGCAGAACTGTGAATGAATTAAATCTTCTTTCTTTATAAATTATCCAGTCTCAGATATGTCTTCACAGGAGTGTTAAAATGAACGAATACCCCTGGGATTAGGCAAAGAATTCTGAGACATAACACCAAAAGTACAGTTCATAAAAAAGTGGTTGATAAATTGAACTTCATCAAAACTAAGAACTTCTATTCTTTGAAAAAACATTGTTAAAAGAACAAAAAGAAGCTAAAAACTGAGAAAAAATATTTGCAAAGCAAGTAGCTGATAAAGGACTTGTATCCAGAATACATAAAGAACTCTCAAATCTGAATAAGAAAACAAACCAGCCACAATGGGCAAAAGATTTACACAGTCACTTTAGCCAAGATGTACCAGTAGAAAATAAGTACGCAAAAAGATTCCCATTATAGTTCATCCTTAGGGAAATGTACATTAAAATAATGAGATACCACTACACACCTGTTAGAATAGCTAATTGTTTTGAAGGCATTTATGCAGCCAACAAACATATGAAAAAAAGCACATCATCACTGGTCATTAGAGAAATGCAAATCAAAACCGCAGTGAGATACCATCTCACACCAGTTAGAATGGCGATCATTAACAAATCTGGAGACAACAGATGCTGGAGAGGATGTGGAGAAATAGGAACGCTTTTACACTGTTGGGAGTATAAATTAGTTCAACCATTCTGGAAGACAGTGTGGTGATTCCTCAAGGATCTAGAAATAGAAATACCAGTTGACCCAGCGATCCCATTACTGGGTATATACCCAAAGAATTATAAATCATTTTATTTTAAAGACACATGCACATGTATGTTTATTGCAGCACTGTTCACAATAGCAAGAACTTGGAACCAACCCAAATGCCCATCAATGATAGACTAGATAAAGAAAATGTGGCACATATACACCATGGAATACTATGCAGCCATAAAAAAGGATGAGTTCATGTCCTTTGCAGGGATATGGATGAAGCCGGAAACCATCATTCTCAGCAAACTAATGCAAGAACAGAAAACCAAACACCACATGTTCTCACTCATAAGTGGGAGTTGAACAATGAGAACACATGGACACAGGAAGGGGAACATCACATACAGGGCCTGTCAGGGGTGGAGGGGAAGGGAGGGATGGCAGGGTGTGGGGGAATTAGGGAGAGCTAACATTAGGAGAAATACCTAATGTAGATGACGGGGGAATGGATACAGCAAACCGCCATGGCACGTGTGTACCTATGTAACAAACCTGCACATTCTGCACATGTATCCCAGAATTTAAAGTACAATAAAAAAAATAGCTAATTGTTGTTGCTCAGTGGAAAATCTCAACTGCTGCTGATAAAGATGCAGAGCAAAAGGAACTCCTACACATAGCTGATGCAAATGCAAAATTATATTCTTTAGAATATATGATACGGCAGTTTCTTACAATGTTAAACATATCATACAAACCAGAAATCCCACTTCTAGCTATTTACCAAGGGAAATGAAAGTCTATGTCTGCACAAACACCTGTACATGAACATTTATGGCAACTTTTCCATAACCACCCAAAACTAAAAACAACCCAAAATTTCTTCAACTAGTTATCAAACAAACCATGCTACATCCATACCATGGAACACTACACAGCAGTGAAAAAGGAGCCAACTACTCACACTCGCAACATGGATGAATGCCAACTGCATTATGCTAAGTGAGTGAAATCAGACTCAGAAGGTTACATACTGTATAATTCCATTTATATGATATTTTTGTAAGGTCAAAAATATAGGGACATCAAATAGATCAGTGTTTATTGGGAGCTGGAAGAACTTTAGGGGCTACAGAAGTATTCCTTATCGTGACTGTGGTTACACAACTATGCAGTGTTTTTTGTTCTTGTTTTTTTTTTCAAAATTGTCAGAACTATATACTGAAAAGGGTGGATTATACTTAAGTTTTTAAATGGAAAATGGTGGTGTGCGGCATTGTGTATCAATCCCTTTTCTGTTCCTTTACCAGGCATGTGCTGAGCCCTTACTCTGCACCAGAGGTGTGAATTCCCCAGTTCTTGGCACCCAAGCTGGCACCTCCCTGTAGACCACAGACGGCTGGGTCTCCCAAAGCAGCATAAGTTTTGCAGCTGCCTCGTCCTTTTGGCCTGATACAACAGGGTTTCATGGCTCAGCTTTCAAGAATGTGTTTACTTACAACCCACCAGGAGACCAAAATGAGAGCTCTCCAAAGCAATTTTATCCTCCAGTTTTAAGAACAATTTTGCAATGCCTTTATAGAGCCAGCATGAAACTAAGAATGCACACAATCTCAGTAATGGAAATGCAGAGTGGATGAGGCCACACCACCCTGAGACTCTCCTCCAACGATCAGTTTGGGTCAGGCCCACCCTAATCCTATTGCTTCCCTTCCTGCTCTCAACAGAGACTCAATAAGCACACCAGGCCAGTGCTGGAAAGCAGGCCTGTATTTTCTCTAGCATAGAGTGTTATCTACCCAGGTACCTCCCTGACACAGTTTGTCAAGCAAATTAGTTTGTCAAGCAAATTAAAAGTAGCTGCTAAAAATGTGACCCTGAGCAGCATATTCTTGTTAGTCTGATCAACCCCACCCCTGTGTCCTGAAATCTGCTTAAGGGCAGTCACCTTCTCCATGGCTCCACAGTGCCTAAGCCAGTTCTCAGCACACATTAGGTGCTAATGTATGGAATCAGTCAGTGAATGAATGAGCAAATATAAAGCCATTCAAAATTTATTTCTTAAAAAGTATATCTATGAAAGAACTGAATATACTTGTTGAATGCTTCACCTCAGTGTCGTTGTGGTTAAAGAGACAATGAGAGCAGTAAACTCTTCTGATTGACAGGGCACTTTTGTAGGGGGCAGGGGTGGACCATCTTTCATGTTTGCTTGGCTCAGGAACATTCCATGTGTAAGACACCTTGACAGATCGGGAAGGCTTCCAAAAGCCCTTCCACATCCGTAGCTGCCAATGTGACTCTGATGTCTACTGGAGCTACCCAAACTCTAGACATCTAGGTAAAAGTGAATTAAAAATCCCTAATTCCAGTGTGTGGAGCCTCTGCCAGGATTTTGCAGCCACATGTCCCTTCACCATGCAGCCAGCCCATGCTGAGTCCAAGAATCACATGAGGGAGGAGTCTCATGATATGCTCAGCCTTTGCAACAAAACGTCCAGAAAAAAATGAATTTCAAATAGGTTAAGGCATGGCCCAGGCAGCTTGTGGGCTTCCTTCCACTCACGCCTCCTGTATTCTGTGTCACGTTGACCTGTCCAGATGTGAACTGAGGCTCTCCCCAGTTCTCTCTCTCTGTCACATACACACACACACACACACACACACACACACACAGAGAGAGAGCACATAACACAAAACTTTCATATGAAACTTTGGCAAGCAAACTTCACTGAAGAGGAGGAGAGGGGTATCCATGGGGCCGGCTGCAGCATGCAGCCCTGTCAACTCAGAATCATCCTGTTCCCTCTGTATGCCCTCGCCCAGGTATCCTTGTCCCGACAGTCCCCGCCCTGGGCTGGAACTCCAGGTTTCCCCATCTTGCCTGCTACTCCCTTCTCTTCCTCCAGCCTCCCTCCTCGCCTCTCCTCTATCAAAGGGCATAAAACGAATCATCCTCATTGTCTCATTGAAAGCATTTCGACATCCTTTTTGTGACCCGAGACCCCTCCAGCACCTACGCCCTCCGGGTCTCGCCTTCTTTCTCAGTGGCGTTTCAAGACTTTCCCCAAAGACAGCTTCTCCCTGGGAGGGACCCAGAGCCGGATGATACAACACCAGTGGCCCTGCCCTAGGAGTGGGCACAGCAAGAGCCAGGGCGCTCTGGCCTGGCTTCATCACCACGCCCTCCACGTCAGCAGCACCCCTGGCAGAAAAGAGCACAGGACAAGGCCGCACATTGCTTGTTCAACCTTTCATTATGTGTCCAAGTAGGTGGATCTAAGCCATTAGGGTGGTAGTCCCTCCCTGGTCAGGGCTCATTAAGCCATCGTTAGACACCTACGATGCATGTCGGGTGCCAGAGCCCTCCCTCTCCCCCAGGCTGTCAGGACCTCAGACTTCAAGCACCACCCCCCTTGAAGTATGTGGCATCCCCCTGTGACCTTCCAAGACCTCACAGCTCCCTCTCAGGGCTCAGGTCACAGAGTCCAAAGGGAGGCTGCTGTAGAACGGCAGGGAACGTTCTAAGCAGAGAAGCTGTCTCTTCCCAGGTGACAGAGGCCTAGCTGCAGACGCTGCGGAGTGGGATGCTGCACGGTGCCCTGTGAGACAGGACTGCTGGGCCACTGGACGTGGACCCTTCGGGGCAGTGTGCGCCCTACAGGGACTTTGTCGGAAACATCGTCCTAAAAGACTTTGCTAGATCGCGACCCTTTACTGCCATCTGCTGGAAGCTTATTATAATAAATACACAAACGCTCTGAGTGAATGGTGCCTGCCTCGGTGTGGATCCAATGGGCAGTGTTTGTTCCCCACAATAGGCTGACTACCTGCCCTTGGCCTGGCTCCAGTCCCCGAGCACCGAGACACCAGGAGGAGCCACGTGTGCACAGTAGTGCATCTGGGCATGGGTGCAGCAAAGCCACCTGTCCCTTCACCCTACAGCCAGCCCATGCTGAGTCCAAGAATCACATGAGGGAGGAGTCTCATGATATGCTCAGCCTTTGCAGCAAAATGTCCAGAAAAATTGAATTTCAAATAGGTTAAGGCCCAAAGTATGCAGTAATACTATGCCCTGAAGAGAAGTCAGGGCAAGCTCGGTGTATGGACCTTGTGTTTTGTTTTCTGTATTCTTGAAGCTTTGACATTGGGGCCCTTGCTGACCCTGGAGGGACTGCCCCTTCCAAAGTGAGCCAGTTCTAAAACCAGTGTGGCCCCCTGGCATGGGGTGTCCCCTCTTCTTGGGAACTGTGAATAACAAACAGTCTTTTTGATGGCAGTGGTCTCTGGATCTGTTGGCCTTGCTGTATCCCGGTTTCTGTTAATATACTATACTTTAAAACAGTGCATAATCAGCATACTAAATAATGCCTGTTTTCAGAAGGAACATATGTAGAATCCAACTGCCACGGCTCCGTCTTCGCTCCAAATCCTAGTAGGACCCTGCTACCTGCCCCACCCGTACCCACCCAAACTCCTGGTTTGCCCAGAGCCACACACCCCGCCTTTTATGCATGTTGCTTGCTGTAGTCTGGTTTTATTTCTGCCTGGATGTTAGCTGCACTATCTGCCTAGTTTGCATTAAACAAACATTCGAAACCGAATTTCTTATTTTAAAAAGACACCTTTTTACAATCGACCTGATGAATCTTTCCTCTTGGATGCGGCGAAGTGTACCTAGGACTCCCAGTTCCAGGTCTGGAATGGGACCCACCTGGCTTTTATCCCAGCTCTACTACTCAGTACCCGTGTGACATCAGAACACTTAGGGAGGGAATATGGGGAGTTGAAAACAAAATCTCTGGAGCTCATCTGTCTGCGTGTAGATCCCAGGTCTTCTCTTTACCAGCTGGGTAATACTCAGCAAGATTCTTAACCTCCCTGAGTCTCAGTTTCCTCACCTGTAAAATGGGAACAATAATCATAAAACCAACCTCATAAGTGTAAAGAGGTTAATATTCATACAGTGCTAAAAGCAGACCCTGGTGCTAAAAGCTAGCTATAATTATTCAACCTTGTAAAGACTTGTATGCCCTGATTGTAAAGTGAAAAGAAAAACAGAACCATTCATTTTGGTGTTGTGTGGGGATGAAATATCATAAGTCAGATCAAGTATGCAGCCCAGTGAATACTAGCTATTGTCCAATCTCATTACTGGGTATATATCCAAAGAATTATAAATCATTTTATTTTAAAGACACATGCACATGTATGTTTATTGCAGCACTGTTCACAATAGCAAAGACTTGGAACCAACCCAAATGCCCAACAGTGATAGACTGGATAAAGAAAATGTGGCACATATACACCATGGAATACTATGCTGCCATAAAAAAAGGATGCATTCATGTCCTCTGCAGGGACATGGATGAAGTTGGGAACCATCATTCTCAGCAAACTAATGCAAAAACAGAAAACCAAACATGGCATGTTCTCACTCATAAGTGGGAGTTGAACAATGAGAACACATGGACACAGGGAGGGGAATATCACACACTGGGGCCTGTTGGGGTGGAGGAGAAGGGAAGGATAGCAGGGGGTGGGGGAATTGGGAAGGGATAGCATTAAGAGAAATACCTAATGTAAATGACGGGGTGATGGATGCAGCAAACCACCATGGCATGTGTATACCTATGTAACAAACCTGCTCTCCACATGTACCCCAGAACTTAAAGTAAAATTAAAAAAAAAAAATACTAGCTATTGTCATGGTTCTCACTGTCCATCCAAATCTTACCTCCCTTTAGGGACCAGTCGGAGCCTCTTTCTGAAGACCTCACTGCCGCTCCAGTGCCCTCTGGCCTCACTACTTGCTGAACAATTACAAGCTCTTCTCCTTGTCCTCTCCCCCTGTTCTCCATTTAGTCCATGTGAGCATCTGTCTTCTCAGCTCCGTTTTAAGCTCCTCAAGGGATGTAACTGGGTCATGTACTTCCCTGAATCTATAACCACAAGGTCAGCTCAGTTTTGATCCTGTAGAAGTTGGTAACTAGCCACTGAACGAAAATGGAAGAACTGACTCCCAGTCTTTGATCCTTTCCCAGGGATGAAATATTGAGTCTTGGCTATCAACTAACACCACTAGGAACATGGGGCATGAGAGAAAACCACCCAAGGTGTCCCGACATGTAGGTCTTAGGAGGTGTGCACAGGTACTTTGGGGATCACAAACTGGTTTTTCTGTTTGTTTGGTTTTGGTTTTTTTTGTTGTTTGATTGTTTTTGAGATGGAGTCTCACTCTATTGCCCAAGCTGGAGTATAGTGGCATGATCTCAGCTCACTGCAACCTCCACCTCCCTGGTTCAAGTAATTCTCCTGCCTCAGTAACTGGGACTACAGGCGCCTGCCACCACGCCCAGCTAATTTTAGTATTTTTAGTAGAGACGGGGTTTCATCCTGTTGGCCAGGCTGGTCTCGAACTCCTGACCTCAAGTGATCCATCCGCCTCAGCCTCCCAAAGCACTGGTATCACAGGTGTGAACCACTGCACCCGGCCTTAACTGTTGACTGCAGAAAAATGCATGGCATGTTTGTCTGGCTTGACCAACACCATATTTTCTTTAAAAAAAAAAAAAACTTTTAGGTAACAATTTTAGGTAGCAATTACATAGGTAATTTACCTATGTAACAAACTTGTCAAGGTTTGTTACATAGGTAAATTCATGTCACAGGGGTTTGTTTTACCCTGTGACATGAATTTTTCATCACCCAGGTATTAAGCCCAGTACCCAATAACTATCTTCTCCACTCCTCTGCCTCCTCCCACCCGCCACCCTCAAGTAGGCTCCACTGTCTTTCGTTCCCTCTACATGTCCTTGATTGTCATCATTTAGCTACCACTTACATGTGAGAGCATGGGGTATTTAGTTTACTGTTCCTGTATTAGGTTGCTAAGGATAATAACCTCCATTTTCATCTTTGTTCCCACAAAAGACATGATCTTGTTCCTTTTTAAGGCTGCATAGTATTTCACGGTATATATGTACCACATTTTCTTTACTCAGTCTGTCATTGACGGGCATTTAGGTTGATTCTATGTCTTTCCTACTGTGAGTAATGCTATAATGAAGATTTGTGTGCGTGTGTCTTCGTGGTAGAATGACTTATATTCCTCTGGGTTTATGCCCAGTAATGGGATTGCAGGGTTGAGTGGTAGTTCTGCTTTTAGCTCTTTGAGGAATTGTCTTACTGCTTTCCACAATGGTTGAACTAATTTACACTCCCATCAACAGTGTATAAATGTTCCCTTTTCTCTACCACCTCACTAGCATCTGTTATTTTTTTTTCCTTTTTAATAGTAGCCATTCTGACTGGTGTGAGGTGGTATCTCACTGTGGTTTTGATGTGCATTTCTCTAATGATCAGTGATGCTGAGTTTTTTTTCATATGCTTGTTGGCCACATGTATGTCTTCTTTTGAAAAATGTCTGTTCATGTCCTTTGCCCACTTTTAAATGGAGTTCTTTGGTTTTCTTCTTGCAAATTTGTTCAAATTTTTTATAGATGCCGGATATTAGGCCTCTGTCAGTCGCATAGTTTGCAAAAATCTTCTCCCATTCTGTAGGCTGTCTCTTTGCTCTGTTAATAGTTTCTTTTGCTATGACGAAGCTCTTTAGTTTAATTAGATCCCATTTGTCAATTTTTGCTTTTGTTGCAACTACTTTTGGTACCTTCATTATGAAATCTTTGTCCGTGCCTACGTCCTGAATGGTACTGCCTAGGTTGTCTTCCAGGGTTTGTATAGTTTTGGGTTTTACATTTAAGTCTTTAATACATCTTGAGTTGATTTTTATATATGCAGTGAAGACTGCATATTATTAATTAATATTCATACAGTGCTAAAAGCAGACCCTGGTGCTAAGAGCTAGCTTAACACCAGGGTTTAAGGAAGGTCACAGGAAAACCTGAGGAGCTTATCCTCTTTTTACGCCCCTTTGCAGAAAGCCACAGTGGCCAGTGTTCTGTCACTTTGAAGTAGTAGTAAAAAGATGATCCTGACCACAGGGTCCTTGAAGCTCTAAGCGGTTCCTTCAGAGGCCCCAGGTGAGACGCAGCTCCTGGCAGGGAGCCACAGCTTTCCCAGAGCCCAACACCTGGGGGCTGAGAATCAGGGCAGCCCAGGTTAGGCTCAAATCCCACAGGGGATGCCACATCCAGGATTACAAAGGTATCAGCAATTCATCACAGGTAATCACCACAGATTGTATCCATGGAGGCTGGATGGAATTAGGAAGCTGCGGGATAAAGTGGATACATTTCTGATTAGAATTTCTCAGCCCTGAGCTACTGAGGATAATGAGAGTCATCACTGGGAGAGGGGGAGAAAAGGAAAAACCAGAGGGAAGGAAGGCAGACACCAGTTTGGCCCCATCCTGATCTCTAAATGGAAGGAGCACAAAGATCCCTCTAGAGTTCATTTTCCCGTGGGCTCCTGCAACCTTTTATAGTTTTGGATCTTACATTTAAGTCTTTAATACATCTTGAGTAGATTTTTGTACATGCAGTGAAGACTGAATATTATTAATTCATTCTCATCTGTCTTTGAGGACTGGCTGCACCAGAGACCCCGGGCCCTCACCTCACACCCACTCAGGAGGATATATGGGCTATAGCCCCATAGCTATTTCTCACATACTCCCTGGGTGAGATTTCAGAAGCCCTGCACTAAAGACAGGCAAACAAGTCTGCCTTTAATGTTTTTAAAAGAGTTTTACACATTTTGGCATAAAGACCACTAAGGGGCCCCCAAGATTGCAGTTACCTGTCATTCGTTCTGAAGTGTGGAGAAAGATGATTGGTGGGAAGGAAAAGTGAGCTAATAGGGGATTTTGCATATGCATAATGGAACTACATGGCTCTTCATAGGACACATGCCCTATTTTGTGTCTTGCCCTGTGCTCTGCACAGGACATGCAAAGATCAAAAAGGTAAGCTGCTGTGCACTTGGGACAAAAAACAAAGGCCTCCGGCACAAAAAATTTGTGCTTGAAGGAGAGGTGCCACTGAAACTGAAGGCTAATCTCATTACGTCGCCTGCCTGCTTTTGATGGCTTACGGCTAGTCCATCTTAAAACTCCCACTAGCTTCCTTATAGATAGCATCTCTGACTATGCATCATGTTAGTAGCAGTTGCTTCAGGTTGTTTTTCGGGAACTAGGGGTCAGCTCTTGTTTAGTTTAAGCCAGTTGGAACCACCAACTCTTCAACTGGGCCTGCATAGGTACCGATCTGTGTCAGAGGGCCGAAAGTTCCACCCTCCAATCAGGCTAACACACTTATTTTCTGCACATACGTTCTATGAAGAGCCATGTAGCCCCACTATGCTTGTGCGAAAACCCCTGTTACTTCACTTCTCCTTCCCACCAATCACCTTTCCCCACACTTCAGACAACCGCAATTTCTCTCCCATAATTACCCCCACACTCTATTTTCAGGGAGGTGGATTTGAGATTTGTTCTACAGTCTCCTCGCATGGCAGCCTTGAAAATAAAATCTTTTCTCGTTCCAAAAAAAAAAAAAGAAATGGCCTCAGTGATTCGCTTGTTTCATGCGGGCGGAAATGAATCTAGTTGCTAACACAAGGGTACCGAGGAGAAGGGGGCAGAGGCAACTAACTGGGAGCAGCCAGGGAAGCCTTCATGGAAGAAGTGACATTGAGATGGGAAAGAGAGGAAGGCTTTCCATGGGGGCAGCACCGAGTGTCCAAGAGTCCTCTGCAGTGGTGGAGGCAGATAGTTAACCTCCAAATCTATCCTGGGTGTCTTCCAGTGACAGCCTTGTCACTGGGCATAAGTCAGCACAGGTGAGTGTCAGGCTTCCCAGGCTCCCTGTGATGGAAGTTCAGGTCATGGGATGTAAACAGAACTGACATGTGCAATGTCCAGATTATCTCCAATTTGAAAGGGGAGCCCTTTCAGGAAGGGTTTTAACCAACGAAGCAGCATGATGCATTTGGTGTTTTTGGAAGTCCCCTAGGACAGCCAGAGCTGAGAGTGAATAGCCAGGAGAGAAGACAAGAGCCAGGAAAATTTACAAGAAGGTTCCTTCCATTGTCCAGACAAAAGCAGATGCTTGTCCTGAACTCCACTAGTGAAGGAGGGCAGGGAGCAGTAGGACCCCTGTGACAGAGCCTGAGTACAAGGCTGAGGAAGGGCATGAGTCTGACTTAGGCACCCAACCTCAGTCTTGAAATACAGCTTCCTGTCTCATGTTCACTACAGCCGTCCATCCTCAAATGCACAGGTGCAGCCCCATGTGAGACCCACCCACCCACAGTCAGGACAGCTCTCTTGCTAATGCCACACAGCCCAAGACCCATGTGCCACCATCCTGAACATCCTCCAGGAAAGGACTCCACGGATGTGGCCAGCCCAGAAGCCGTCTTGAATTCCCTGAGAGAACCTCAAGACCCTCACCGAGCCCATCCAACCCTTCATAGTCACAGGCAAATCTAAAATTCCACACCTCCAGGGGCCTCAGGGCTGTAGGGGAGGGGCAGAATATTTCCAAGCAATTGAAAACAATTGAAGACAAGAGAATTATAAAATAAAACGCTAGATTTGTCCCCAAAATGGTGAGTTATAGAAGGCACATTTGGCCAGCAAGGATAGGAAAGGGTTGGAAAAGGAATCCTGCACACATTCGCCTGTTAATCTTCATCCATCTCTTGACGCCTCCACAGGGAGGATTTCTCTCAACTGGAAATAAATAACTCAGGGATCAAGGATATAATCGGAGCTCTTGATCCAGAGTGTGACCTTCCACTTTTCTCTATTTATTTTTTAGATTAATCAGAGTCTTTACGGGGCTCATGTCAATAAACAAGAGGCTTTTTCAATATATACCACCTGCACATCCAATATATCCAAGAAAATAAAAACATATCCACAGCGATTCATGGCCATGAATCACCAGGAGCCAAAGCAAAGTGCTGTAGATTTTAATAGCCCCAACTATCTGTCTCTTCTAAATGGAAAAGAGGTCAGCCCAGCCAGCCCCTGCTCAGGAAAAGGAAATGTGATATATCTGGCCATATTTTTGACAAAACTGTTTGCTTGAAGAATAACTGTGTTCTGATAGCTGTGTCATGCACAAAAGCTTCAGGTCTTGAAGCTGAAACATAAGCCTATCTGGGATAAAGAAGAAAGACATGGGAAAAAGGGAGCAGGAAGAAAGACAAAGAGACAATAGGAAGGAAGGGAAGATAGGAGAGAAAGATGAGAAGAAAATACCAGCAAAGAGCACTTGCTCCTCTCCTTAGTGTGGTTTGGAAAGGCTGCCACAGCTGTAGGGCATTGAGCAACCTGCTTGCCTCTTTCAGGACTCAGGTTCTTCAGCTGCAACCTGGTGGACAGAGCAGGCCAGCATGTGCCTAGTCTTGAACAATGACAGAGGCGGCTTTGCAAAGCAATAAGGAAATTGACAGATTGTTCAATAAATGGGGCTAGGACATTTGATAACTTAAATGGAAAAGAATAAAATCAGATTCTTATTTCTACAGCTCACAAAAATAACCCCAGAAGAATTAAAGCCTATTAACAAAAGACCCTGAGATCTGCAGAGGGAAAAGAGACGGCTTTTCTTCTTGAGAGCGATCTGCAGGTTGGGGGGGCTCAGCCTTCAGTACAAATGGAAGTGTGCTCGCTGAAGAGTAAAGGGAGTGAAGGTTCCTGCCCAGGTTCTCAATCAGGTCCGTTTATTCTAAAAAGGTTTCAAACTTGTTCAGTTCAGATGGATCAAAATATTCAAGTTCTGATTGGGTGCTTTCCAACCTTAAAACCAGAAGTTTCTTTCAAACAACTGGATTGGAGGGAGGGAGAGAATGTTCTGGATGCAGTTTATCTTGGCTCTGGTTATAGGAACTGTTCTGGCTCAGGGATATAAAGAAAATGTTTATCAGGAGCTGCTTTTTCTTTATCAGCCTGCATGGACACCTGGTTCTGCTTTTAAATTTGAAGCATCTCTATTAGTCACAGGGAGTCTGTCTCTATTAATCACAGAGAGCTTGGGGTCTTATTTTATTTTATTTTACGAGACCTAAATGGAGAAAGGCAAATGTTAAACTTTTAGGGGAAAAATAGGCTATGTTTTTAACTCCTACGTAGAGAAGCCTTTGTAAAGAAGTCACAAAAAGCATAACCCACATAGGAGAATTTTGGTAAACTTGACACATTAAACTTTTTAAACTTTCTTGCAACAAAAAACATCATAAACAGTATCAAGAAATGAAGGCACTAACTGAAGGAAAAAGACATTTTTTAGAAAAAAAAAGACACAATTAAAATAAAAACTAGGCAAAATGGAGAAATACAGATAAGTCCCAGCAGAGGAAAGCGAATGGCCAGGAAATATAGAAAGATAATAGCCTCACAAGGAATCGTGAAAACTTAAATTCTAAGCAACAATGAGACACCATTTTACAGCAAAGAGAGTGGGAAAATCCCTGATGATCCTGTGTGTTGGTGAGAATGTGGAGAAGCAGAAACTCACGTAACGAGTAGCTGTTGTACCCTGAGAAACTGACACCAGAAAGCAATTCCGTTTATAGAAATATTCAGTAGAGAAGCTCTCCCTAATACACACAACAAGATCTATGGACAATAATGCTTTCAGAAGATTGGCTTATAATAACAAAGACGCTGCAAACGTCCCAAAGGTCCATCACCAGGAGGATGGATAAATGGCTTGAGGTATAATTCATCTGTATTTAATTCATGGAAAGCTATTCTTATATGGAAATCCCAACAACAGGGCTGAAGGGGCGAAACAAAGTGCAGGAGGATATGGCTAGCATGCTACATGACACCATTTGGTCAACATGGTAAGATGCAAAGCAATAGTATGTGTTGTCTGTCATACACAGACATTAGTGCACTTGGAAAACACACATGGAAGGTAAACACCAAGTTCAGGATGCAGCTTATATCTAAGGTGAGATATAAAGGGATGAGACTATGCCAGGTTAGATGGAGGAGCATTAGCTGTATCTGTCATATTTCTTTAAAGAGCTGAATCAAGCCAGGCACAATGGCTCACACCTGTAATACCAACACTTTAGGAGGCTGAGGAGGGTGGATCACCTGTGGTCAGGAGTTCCAGACCAACCTGGCGAACATGGTGAAATCCTGCCTCTACTAAAAATACAATAACTAGCTGGGCAAGGTGGCACGGGCCTGTAATCCCATCTACTCAGGAGGCTGAGATAGGAGAATAGCTTGAACCCGGGAAGCAGAGGTTGTGGTGAGCCAAGATCACGTCCTTGCTTTCCAGCCTGGGTGACAGAGCAAGACTCCAACTCCAAAAAAAAGAAAATGGTATATGTTCAAGGTGTTCTGCATGATTTTATATACATATACATTGTGTCATGATTACTACAGTCAAATTAATTAACACATCCTTCACCACACACAGTTACCATTCATGTGGGGAGGCAAGGGGAAAGTAAGGATGCTTGACATCTGCTCCCTTAGACAATTTCAAGTAAATAATGCAGCATGATTAACCACTGTGAGGGGGTTAGTCTTATAATCAAAGTACTTTCCCTAAAGTACTTCCAGTAAAAAATTATTATTATGAGTATTCCCCCAAAAGGATTCCATTACCTGATGCTTTTAGGAAATTGATATGGTTCGGATCTGTGTCCTCACCTAACACTCATGTCAAATTGTGATCTCCAGGGATGGAGGTGGGACCTGGTAGGCGGTGATTGGATCAAGGGGGCAGTTTCTCATGAATCATTTAGCACCATGCTCTTGATGCTGTTCTTGTAATAGAGTTATCATGAAATCCGGTTGTTTAAAAGTGCATAGAACCTTCCCCTTCTCCCTCTTGCTCCTCTCCAGCAATGTAAGATGTGCCTGCTCCCTGTTTGCCTTCCATCATAATTGTAAGTTTCCTGAGGCCTCCCCAGAAGCCAAGCAGACACCATCAACATGCTTCCTGTACAGCCTGCAGAACCATGAGCCAATTAAACCTCTTTTCTTTATAAATTACCTAGTCTCAGGTATTCCTTTATAGTTATGTGAGAACAAACTAATACAGAAATGGTACTTTCTAAATCTCCCTTCTTTGGGATTCACACACATATGAACATATTAAAGGCTCTGAGAAGTCCTCCAGAAAAGAAACTTCATTAACTTGGGTATCAGCATTTCCAAAACTTAGCTAAGCATAGAATTCCTTTCAGCCTCTCACCTCACAGGCCCAGGGATCCTCAGAAACACTTTTGTAGATACTGAGTTATGAGAACTCTGACACTTGATGTTTCTTTGAGATGTGCTGGGGAACTCAACAAGCAGCTATTGCACTTGAGAGTCTGATCTACACAAGCCAGGCAAGTGGGGAAGTCTGGGTGAAGCCTAGGACCAATTCCCATGAGTGAAACCTCATTGTCACCATGTTTTGAGGGACAGGGAGAAAAACTCAGCAAATGCCATGCTCATGACAATCTCAACATTAGATATTTTTCCCTCCAAGTCTTCATCATTCCTATTCACCCACCCCTGACACCATTTCTTCTTCTAGATGCCCAATTTCAGAGGTTGGACTTCCAACCTCCACGTCAACCACCCTGTGTGATCTGTTCATCTGACAGTCCCTGCACTGGCTATCTCCGTGATTACATGCCTTTAACTTCTGCATTCCCCAGCCTGCCAGGGCCCAGTCTCCACCCTCTGCATCAGGATGAGAGCCTCGGGCTCCTCATGGACCTCTGGCCTACTATGTTTTTTCCTCAAACACATCCTGTACATCCTCCACTCTGCAGGTCACTTTTTCTAGAACACTAAAATGGCCACAGTGCCTCTTCGAGTCCCCATCACCCTGAAAACTGAATCCCTTTCCACATGTGAATCCCTGGCACATCCTGGGGACAGCTGTAAAGGGAATTAAGTTGGGGATGAGAGAGATGAGGATGGTAATGGAGCCCTGCTGTCTCCAGGATGTGCTGCAGGGCTTCACATCTCCATACTTAGCCCAAGTCTCCCCTCACCATGGAACTCTTTCTCACCATTCTGGGCCTGGCCAGCTGCCTGATCAGACACCCATCAGCCAGCCAACACCTGAGCTGCCTTTCCACTGTGCTCTCCGAGCTCCTTGGAGGCAATTTTCTTACACTGCCACAACTTGCAAGGAACTGAACAGAAAAACGTTAACAGCTATTTCTCAAGCGGGCCATGTGACGACTGGTAAGAAGAGAGAATGAGGGGAGGCAAACTTAAAAACTTCAAAACTTTGCCCATGGCACCATTGGGATCTTGATGGATTTAACTGTTCTAAACATTTTTGACACATAAAACAAGACATGTCCAGATTTCAGAATGGGATATTAGATTTTCTCTTGGCCTCACAAGAACAATAAAGCACTGTAAAAGTTTTTAAGTTCATAAAATGTAAGACTTTTCTGTTATTTTTCCCAAAAATGCTGTCTTCCCTTCTCTCAACACAACTAACCCATCACATAAAATGAATATGAGCCTCAGCCCCCAAGCTGAGGGTCCCTAGAGCTCAGGGTGGGCTAATGAGAATGAAAGAGTGAGCTTAATTATGTGATCATAGAAATCGATTGTATTTGAATTGAAGTTCATGCTTTTGCAAACCATTTCCCATACCACAATTTGTTTGCCATTCACATTAATTATAAGATACATGGAGCAGATATTACTCCTACCTTGTAGAGAACTGTGAGACCAGAGAGGCTAAATGTTTGTTTAAATATTTGTTGACTGAATTTGAAACCCAGAAATTTTTTTTAGTTAACTTTTATGTTAGGCTCAGGGATACATGTGAAGGTTTGTTATATGGGTAAACTCGTGTCATGGGGATTTTTGCCACGGATTATTTTATCACCCAGGTATTAAGCCCAGTATCCAATAGTTATCTTCTCTGCTCCTCTGCCTCCTTCCACTCTCCACCCTCAAGTAGATCCTAGCTTCTGTTGTTCCCTTCTTTGTGTTCATGAGTTCTCATCATTTAGCTCCCACTTATAAGTGAGAACCTGTAGTATTTGGTGTTCTGTTTCTACGTTAGTTTCCTAAGGATAATAGCTTCCGGCTCCATCCGTATTCCCATAAAAGACATGATCTTGTTCTTTTTATGGCTGTGTAGTATTCCATGGTATGTATGTACCACATTTTTAAAATCCAATCTGTCATTGACGGGCAGTTAGAGTCCCTGTCTTTGCTATTGTAAATAGTGCTGCAATAAACATTCAAGTTCATGCATCTTTATGGTAGGATGGTTTACATTTCTCTGAGTATATACCCAGTAATGGAATTTCTGGGTCAAATGGTAATTCTGCTTTTAGCTCTTTGAGGATTACCGTACTGCTTTCCTCAATGATTGAAGTAATTTACACTCCCACCAAGAGTGTATAAGTGTTCCTTTTTCTCTGCAACCTCACCAGCATCTGTTATTTTTTAACTTTTTGATAGTAGCCATTCTGATTGGTGTAAGATGGTATCTCATTGTAAAAACCCAGAAGTTATTACTTCTGACAGTTAACATGTATTATTTACTGTGTGACAATCATGTTCTAAGCCTGTCTTATTTGATCTGATTTAATCTTCCCAACCATGCTATGAAGTGGCTACTATTATTATCATTCCCACTTTACAATGAGAAAACTGAGTTTCCTTTCACTCAACCACAACCTCCGGATGAGAAACAACCTCTATTGCCCATGGTTCTTGGTTATAAGTGACAGAAACTGAACCTCGCTGCTTTAAGCAAAGAGCTCATTTATTAAAAAATATATTGGGTTTGGATGCAAATGGCTTCCAGCTGTGAGAAAAAAAAAAGCCTATTGGTTTCATAGCTCATCTTTATTATATTTTTTATATTCACTATTGTTTTATCTGAATTTTCTCTTCTTTCTTTAATAAATAAGTTCAAAGTTGATAAAAGATGATGCACTGCATATATGTCCCAGCTTAGGAGTTTGTGATTTCTCACTTGGTTTATTTAAATGTGCTAAAACAACTTCCACACTTTTTTCAGCTTTTTGAATGAATTTTGCGTCTGATTTAAGGAGAAATAAGTATATAGGCTGACTGACAGGAGGGGATAGAGAATCACTCTGAAGCTTTGCAACCAGAAGCAAAGCTCAAGTTGTTCATCCTGCAGACCAAGGCTGGGGCCATCCCCCAGCCACTGATGCAGGGCATTGCCCCAGCCTGGCATACACCGCCTACAGCCCCACTGTCTCCATCACTGCAGATGCAGTCCTTGCCCCCCCACTCAAACCCTGGGCAACCTCAGGACTGGCGAAACCTAAGTTCCATGCCCTGCCCTGGTACTGAGGGCGGTGGGAATTGGAGAAGCAGCATTTCCAGTTTCAATCATAGGAAGTGGGCCTGGACCCACAGGGTAGGGAATTCCCCACACATGGCAGGGGCAAGTCAGATGCTGGGCAGCTCAGAACAGCAGTGTCCACAGACAGACAGGTGAAAGCCACTCAGGAACAGAACTGAGCCACCCCTGCCTGTCCCTTGTGCCACCTTTCCATGGAGACCACGTGGGTTTGCTGGAGGGTTGGGGAGCAGGGAGGTATCTGCCTTTTCCAGACAGTTCTGCACACAGTTTCAGAACATGGTCTGAGGTTTCTAAGAACAAACTCGGAGTATTTCTGAGATTGCACTGCGCTCCTCCTGACGCTGAAGACCTGCCGGCCCACTGCTCCCCAAGAACGTATCGAGGAGGGGTATGGAGCCCCTTGGGCTACTCTTGTGTCATTACTGAGCTGCATCTGCCAGCTCAGTGCTGTGGGGGAAGAGAATGGGAGGAAGAAAAAGAAGGATGAAAATGGAGATGGGAAAAGGTAGCCCCTCCCCTGCAGTCTGACAGGGTGGAGCCCAGGGTTCTTGAGCCACTAGCTCACCCTGAAGGCTTGTCCAGGACAGTTCCTGAGTCCCTTTCTGCTTCAGCCACATGGTACCTGGAGGGGGTCCTGGGTGCCACAAGAGGATGGCCTTTTCTCAGTTATACCTCCCAGTATTCTTGGCACCAGGGAGACAAGTAAAAGCAGATTTTGGAGTGGATGGTGTTTATTTTAGCATGATCCAGCTGCCTTCTCTGATCCCTGACCCCTGACCCTCTGACTTCTTAACTTTTAGACCCAATAGTCTGGCGCTATACCCACCCCTCCTGTGTGCCTCCTGGTACATACTTACTGCATCACACCCCATCTTATGCATTTATCACATGCATGACTTGACTCTCCATGAAGGCAGGGATTCTATTTTATTTCAAAGTATAACTCCAGAGCATAACAGTATGCCAGAACATAGGTAGTCCCAATGTGCAAAATTCATTTTAAGGATTTGTTAATTATAAGGCTGCTTGTGCTAACTGATTTCTTAGTACTTATCCAATAGCAGGAACTTGAACTATTTCTGTCCAATATTTGCCAATAGCTCAGCTATAGAAAACAGTATTTATGAAAACTTGTCAGTCTATTTAGTTTTGTAGATCAGAACTCATGAACTGGCAGCCCAAGGCTGAACTTGGTCCTCAGGAGTATTTAGTTGGGTCTTTGTGGTCTTTGTAAGTGGGAGTGGAATGCCTTTACCAGAGCTGGTACTCACCAGCTCCCCATTGGCCTGCCTCCCTGCTGTCACACACAGCAACTGCCTACCACACCCTGGAGGCATTTAGGTTTGTCCACCATGCTTCAGATGTGCTAAGGTGTTACTTTCAGAGTAAGTCTAAGACCAGACTCCTGCATGCGTGGGCCGCATTGCTGGATACAATGTCAACTCCCTTTACTGAACTGAGCCTAGATGATGTGCCCACAGCCAGTACCAAGGATGCAAGACAGAATAGTCCTCCTCGTGTTCTTATAAGAATGCTTTGATGATGTGGTCCTGGAAGTGAGGAGCCTTTAGAAGTACCCACTGGAGACATTGGTACCAAAGGTCTTTATGCCTCTCCTGAACCACTGATTGATGAGGAATCTCAGGAAATTCCATAAATCCTGTAAATGTACAGTGCTAGTGATTGTGTCTTCCTCTTGAGTGAGTGTTTAGAAAAACATAGAGCTACAGTTTAGTCCACATCTAGAAAATTATCTGAACCTCCTGGATGTATTTTGAGTGAGAACTATTTCTCTGGTTCCATTCCTTTCCACTGTTTTCCTTCCATTTGTTTTTTACCATGTTTCAACTGCAATGTATCTTCCTAACCTTTTTAAAAGAATGTAAAGTAAAAACAATGCTATTGAAAGACTACTTGACTAACTGATTTCCAGAAAACTATGAAAAGGTCACAGTAGATGAGAGGTAGGAAAAGAACAAAATCTAATCACATCTTGTGGAGAACCCAAGGCCTCCATGGAACCTAGCACCACGGTCGTGCTTGCTGTATGGCTACTGAAATTGCTTTAATATTTATTAAATGAATAAAAGAACCTCAGAACTAGGCATGGCAAGAAATGTCCCCGAGTAGTCAGATTGATCCGGCACATGATAGGAAATCAGCACATGTTTTCTCAACACATAAATAAATGAGTAAACAAATTGAACAAATGAACAAGCAGCGTGGTGAAGGTCTACAGATGCTGAGCCAGAAAGCTTACCGAGCACGAAGTGATGCAGTCATCACCGTAATTAAGGTAAACCCTTGGGATAAATGATCAGTAGACAGGAGAAAGCTGCCTGCATGTTCAGTTACGGCCAGCCCAGCAAAGGTAATAATACCCAACACAACATCCCTGCAGACAGTAAGGATGGTGCCAGAACCAAAACAGCAAAAGCCTTGCTGGAGCCTCCACCACCAGAGTCCGGTTTCAACACTTTACTGTTCCCCACTCCTTACCCAATTCAGTTTTCACTCTGTGTAATTGTTTTCTCTGGATTTGGCCAACTTTCTCTGGAATCTTCTAGAAAAGCAATATGAAAAGCTGTTGCAGCCACATCGTCAGTCCGGAGTTTCCCGAAATCTTCCAATTCCAACTGATACTGACATTCATGAGGGTCTCCTGAAACATTTGATAATTGCCAAATCTCTGAACACCCACAGAATACAATGTCCCCATTAAATGCACAAAGTACATCTGAGATACTTAAATAGCTTCTTAAACCCTTAGTGAAGATTATCACATACTCCAAAATGAGCAAAAACCACCAAGACCGAAGAGAGCAGTGGCTGTTCCGGACGTGGCTAGGTTCACTCACTAGCTTCTCTGTGCCGGCCTCACGCCAATCAATATTCAAATTTTGTCTCTGAAAATGACCACTTATCATGTGTTAAAGGCTTTCAAGGTGCTTTGCAAATAAATAGTTGAAACCACAAATATGTTAAATCCTCGAATGCTAAGAGTCTAAAGTCACTCTTATTCCAAAATTAATTTGTACTCTCTCTCTCCTTCTCTCTCCAGACTCAGAAGAAAAACTATTAAAGTACAGACATTAAAATCCTGAGCAATAGCTTTAATAATGCTAGAGAGGCAGACACCTCAGGAAAATATTAAAACAGCATCAAAAAGGAATCAGAATATCAGCCACAATTCTATTTTCCCCCCAAATTATCAAAATAACTCAACTCTCACTCAATATCATGTGTGTTTTCTTCATTAAATTTACAATGTACCTCATCTCATCTCCCTCCCTCCCCTCAGATATGTCGGTATTACTCTGCCAGTGAAGTTTGGTCTGAAAGGGAAATTCAGACTTCAAATATTAAATCTTAGCTCCACAGAGTAGTAATGAAGAAGTCATACAGAAAACCTTTGTAATAATAGACTCAGACAAAAATAAAGCCCCAGCATCAGCTGGACTAGCACATCTAGTTTATGGAATCAGTTATGCTCTTAGAGCTTCAGGGCTTGGCGGCTTTTGCTTTGGGCTTCTCTGTGTGTACAGGTGGGGATCACCTGGTTTTTTAAAGCTGCTGTCAAAAACTGTCTCTAGGACCACAGCTAGAGTCATCATCAATTTACCCCCTTCTGCTATCCACCTCCCAGGCATCACCAGTCTCATCGCCCCCTATTTGTTCTGTGTCTGGTACCTTAGCCCTCTGGCCTTGCACTCACTGACTCTGAAACATGCATGTGAAACAATGTGGACCTCCCAAATCCAATGACTCAAAGGCTAGGGAGGTCAGCTGAAAAGTAGAAAAATAAATATGTTTTTGGCCGGATGCGGTAGCTCACGCCTGTAATCCCAGCACTTTGGGAGATCAAGGTGGAAGAATAGGTTAAGCTCAGGAGTTCAAGACCAGCCTGGGCAACATAGTGAGACCCCCATCTCTATAAAATTTTCTTTTACAATTAGCTAGGCATGGTTGCACATACCTGTAGTCCCAGCTACTCAGGAGGCTGAAGCAGAAGGATCACTTGAGCCTGGAAGATCAAGGGTGCATTAGCTATGATTGCAACACTGCACTACGGCCTAGGCAACAAAGCAAGAGCCTATCTCAAAAAAAAAAGAAAAAAGAAAGAAAAGAAAGAAAGAAAAGAAAAGTATCTTTGGAATATATTTGATTACTATCTTGTTCTGCATACAGTAACCCTGACAAATTAACAAAGTTTATTCAATTATTTGAAACTCTAGCATAAAACAGCACCATCCAACAGAAGCAGAATGAAAGCCACATACTTCATTTTCAATATTCTAGTAGCCACATTTTAAAAAGTGAAAAGAAACAGGTGAAAAAAAAAATCCTTTAAATATTTGTTATTTAACCCAATATAGCCAACATATTCTCCCTTCAGTTTATAATTAATATGCCCTTGGTGGTATAGTGGTGAGCGTAGCTGCCTTCCAATGTGTAATGAACGTGTCTTCCAAATCTGGAGTGTATTTTACACTTACAATACATCGGGACACAAACACTAAATTTGCATCAGACATACTTAGGGTTCATCAAATTTATAGTTGAAAGAGTAGATTCACATGCCCAAGTTGTTCAAATAGACATAAAATTTCTCCAACATTTAAATATTCCGTTTTCATTTAAATTTTTAATTAATTAAAATTCAAAAAAAGTAAAAATTTACTTTGGTCACCCTGGCCACATTTCAGGGACCCGGTGGTCACATGGAGCTACAGGTTACAGCCTCAGGCAGAGCAGGCTGGGACAAGGGCCAGCTTTAGAGTGTGCTGTCAGAGGTGGGCTCTCAAGTCAGTCCAACCTACACTGAAATTCTGCTGGCACACTGACTAGCTGTTTGAGTTTGGGCTAGACACTTAACCTCTGTGTTTCCCGTTTCTCTTCTGGAAAATGGAGCTAAGGATACCTACCTCTTAAAGCTGTTAAATGAAATCCTAGCTGTAGAGCACCCTGCTGTGAGGACCTAATAAACATTATCTCCTACTCACCCATTGAAAACTCCTCACCATCTCTTTCCAAAAACTGATTTCGTGACTAGATAAGAGAATTAACATATAACTTAAATTTAAGCTAAAGCACTCTTCCGCCAAAGACTTTGAAGATTCTGCTGAGTCTTGTGAGTACCACTAGCGGTAGACCCATGGTTGACCCTCTGGGCCCTCCATTCTAGCCTGTGCCACTGGCATTTTAATTATCTGCTGACACATCAACTCTCCCACTGGACTGAGAATAATTTTTATGGGTTTTAGCTCTGCAGAACCAACACGTACACAGGGCCTGGCATATCCCAGGAGCTATCAAAATATGGTTTTTGAATAAAGGAATGAATCACTCTATAATGCTATGTGTGAAAAAAAGGGGGAGGAGGAAAAACTTGTAAAATATGTAAGCCTTATCCCAGCATTATCTACTGGAGGGGAGAAGTGATGCCTTCTAAGTTAGTAGAGACAGCATTATCCAGGAAGGCTTCCTTCCCTGAACACACTGGCCCACAGGGTTCTCAAACTGTGCTGAAGATGAATGAATTTTGGAGAACTCCCCAGTGACTGTGCATAGAATGCTACAAAATTGTTCTCCAGCCCTTCCGTCAAACAGTGTGGCCTCTCCATCTCTTTCACAGGCTGGTTCCTGTGCTGGAAAAGCCTTTCCTACCTCCTTGCCTATCAGGCAAACACCTATTCGTCCCTTAATATTCAGCTTATTCATTTCATCCTCTAAGAGGCCTCCCCTGGCTCTCTGCCCTTCTGTGCCCCCACTCCCATTGTGCCACTTTGGGACCTACTCCACAGCTCTCCGTTGTACCCAAGGGTACTACATTTCAAACTATTTGCTTCATAGCTGTCTTTCCCCCAGGACTGAGTACGAGAACCTCGACACAGGAGTTCTGTGTCCTCAGGCCAGCTTCATGCCTAGTGCAGGGGCTGTGGGGCCAGCGTTTGCACAACTGAACTGAACTGAATCAAATTAAAATCTTTCACCCCTTGCATGTGACATTTTTAATGACTAAATTTCAGAGAAGCGAGTTTTATAGTTTTCTGTAAGATTTTCTAGAATTTAATTTTTGTAGCATTTCCTCTTTTCAGGAACCAGGACCCCAGCATGTGTCTCTAGAGCCCAAGAGTGGGGCAGAGATCAGGCATGGAGGTGTCTGGGGGGAAATGGGGGAACTTCCACTTCCTGAATATCACCTCTAAGTCCAGTGCCCAGGTGCCACTTACATCCATGTGCTACCAAATCCTCACCATGTTTCTGCCATGAGTGCTGTTATTCTCATTATATAGACAGGGAACCTTAGGTTCAAATAACTCCACAGAACTTTTGTGGAGCCGGAGTTCCAATTCGGCTCTGTTGAGATCCAAATTGAGTGGTCTTTCTACGACATTGTGTTGCTTTGTTGCTTCTAAGTCCAGAATGGGAGCTCACAAAACAGAAAAGACACAAAAAAAGAGAGGGTAAATTTTCAAATTTTGCCAACAGCCAAACTGTCTCCCAAAGTTAAACAGGCCATAGAGGAGCCATAGAAAAGAAGAAGAGAAGCAGCTGCAAATATCTTCATTCATTCCACAGGTATGTATTTAATACTCAACATGGTGCAGAAATCAGGTATGTCAGAGGCTCTTGGAAAAATGAAAAGTACATGAGTTTAAATGCCAACTCTGCCACATACAGCTGTCTAACTTTGGACAATGTACCTAACCTCTTGGAGCCTCCATTTCCCTATCTGTCAAAGAGCAATAATCTACCATGCAGATTAGGGCTAATATATATAAAGAATTCAACATAGAACATGGCCGACAGCAGTCAATCAACCAATGAAAACTATCATTATTGCAAAGTCAAGACAAGAGCCTTGCCCTCTGTGAATTTAGTCTATTAGGGGAGAGAAACAAGTAAACAAATAATCTAATGGTGGAATATCATCCGGCAACTTACCAGGAAATTAGGGAGTGTTCCCGCCCCAAGTGGGCTGCCCTCTACTCACGGGTTGTGTTCTTGAACCCACCAGCCTGTTTGAGCATTTTCCCTCTCTTTCTCACTCTCTTCCTAGAGCTGTCCTAGAAGTGATGTAGGGTACTTGTCTGCATCACCGTTGGAGACTGGACTCTGATGCCCTCAAAGCTGACAGGAGGACAGCTCAGCTGGGCAGGCAAGGAAGCCCCAGCCCCTGGGCACAAAGGACATGCACGAGCCCTCAGACTGACACAGGCCCTCCCCTAAGGCTGGGGTGTGCAGGGCATGTGGCTGACCCCCTAGCATGCAGGGCAAACAATAATTAAATCAACCGGCATGGTCCAGGCATTCAGGCGTTTGAAATGGGCACTGTGTGGAACTGGTTCTAAAATGATAGCATGTGGCTTCTTCTTTCTTTCCTTTTTACCCTGACAACATTGTGACTAATGGCTTTACTTTTAGGGTTTCTGGATCATTGAGTAAATTTTAGGGTCATTAGTGAGGGCAAAAGCAGCTTTCTCATTCTTGATCTGTTTGTCCTCAAAATATTTTCCTTTCTAGTTCTTTGCATGGCTGTGGTGATCAGCATGAGTGCCCTTGACATGGGGTTTAAAGCCATGTGGTCCACACAGTCTCTACAGACCAAACAAATAAACAGTGGCAACAGCAAGGCACAGATCACTGAGCATAAAGGAACTATATAATGGACGTGTCAGTCAATTTGAACTGCCCAGGCAGCCCCTACCTCCTGGCCCCCTCCCTCCCCACAGGGCTTTTCTCCAGGAATCTGTTCCCATAGCACCTGCTGAGCTGGCAGCTGGCCAAAGGATTCTGCTGCCAGCCAGAGCTGGTTAAACCTGGAGTTGGTACCTGACACAGCTCCAGCCATCCAGCTGGCAGGCCAGCAACCAAGCACTGTCTCTCCCTGGGATCTGAATTAAGGGACACAGCTATGCTAATCCATAATGGGTGATGGAATTATCATAACATGCCAAGTTGGAGCTGGGCTGGTGGCCCCTTGGACTATGTGCACGGCATAATGCAAACAGGAGCAAAAGAATCAGGGAGACATTGACAGAAACAGAGATGGGGTGCTCAACCTCTGGAGGAGAGGTCTGTAGAGGAGCCACAAAGCACTTCCTACTGCCTGTACCTGGGATCATCAGGTCTCCTGTATGAGGCAGGAATGTTTCACCTGGAAGGCCCTGGAAACCTTCCTAGCATAGCCACCTCTCTTACACATGGGCAGACTGAGATCAAAGAGGGAAATGCTTGACCAGGGCTACCAGAGGTATCAAGGATGGACTTTACACTGGACCGTCAACTTGACTAGGCTATGGTGCCCTGTTGTTTGCTCAAGCAAGAGCCTGAATGTTGCTGTGGAGGTACTGTGTAGATGTAATTAACATTTAAATCAGAAGACTAAGTAAAGCAAATGGCCCTCCTTCATGTGGGTGGAGCCTCATCCAATAAGTTGAAGGCCTAAAGAGCAAAAACTAACACAGGAACAGAAAACCAAATGAAGCTTCCCAAAGAAGGAATTCAACCTCACAACCGCAGCATATGATAAGCAACCTCAGAAGAGTCTGAAGATACAAAATCAATGTGCAAAAACTGCTAGCATTCCAATATATCAACAACAGTCAAGCTGAGAGCCAAATCACAAACTCCCATTCACAATTGCCACACACACAAAAAAAATACCTAGGAATACAGTTACCAAGGGAGGTAAAAGATCTCTACAAGGAAAACTACAAACCACTGCTCAAAGAAATCAAAGATGACACAAACAAATGAAAAAACATTCCATGTTCATGGATAGGAAGAATCAATATTCTGAAAATGGACATACTACCCAAAACTATTTATAGATTCAATGCTATTCCCATTAAACTACCATTGACATTCTTCACAGAACTAGAGAAAACTATTTTAAAATTCATATAGATAAATAAAAAAGAGACCAAATAGCCAAGGCAATCCTCAGCAAAAAGTACAAAGCTGGAGGCATCACACTATCCAACTTCAAACTATATTACAGGGCTAAAGTAATCAAAACAGCATGGTACTGGTACAAAAAGAGAAAGACAATGGAATGGAACAGAGAACCCAAAAGTAAGATCACACACTTACAACTACCTGATCATCGACAAAGGGGACAGAAACAAGCAATGTGGAAATTATTCCCTATTCAATAAATGATGCTGGGATAACTAGCCACATAGCATATAGCATGGGACAGTAGTATGCACCACAAGCACACGATGAACCAGCTGTGAAGCATTGCCACACACAGGAGCAGGAGAAGGTGGCCAGGGAATCTGGAGCCTGGCTGTTGGCCTTTGTGTCCCACCCCCATGTCTGGCTCTGATCTTTTCTTTTCCATTGGGCCTCAGCTCCCAGCCCTGTTGCCCACACCATCTGCCCAGCCACCCAGTTACCTGTAGTCTCCCTGCAGTGACTGCCTGGTGGCCCTTCCTATCATGTCTCCCATGTAGCAGCCACTCCCTTGCCCTGCCATACACTGGCCACAGGTATCCCTGTGGAGTAGTGGCTACACAGCCTCTTTGAGAGTCTGGAGGCCCAGCTGGTTCCCAGGATGGGGGTGGATGGGTGAGCTCTGCACCAAATGTATAAATAGAGCACCCAGCCATTAATTATCTTCCTCCAGCGCATAATCAGAGACCATTTATGGAAAACCCACAATGAGCCGAGGGCAATGATTGGAGGTTCCCAGCTCCCGCCTCAGGATGACTGCACAGCCATCATCCACAAGAAAGGGAACAGGCGTGCCAAAGAAGCTGCTTAAGAGAGCAACTTCTCAGACCTTGCCTGAGACAAGCCACACATACACAGGGCACCAGCATCCCCCAGGTCACAAGCTAGAAAGTACCCAGAAAGCAAAAGTGAAGGGAAAGTCGTGAAGAGAAGTAAAAGAAGAAAGAGAATCAATAATGAAAAAATAAATACTCAGCAAGGGCCGGGCATGGTGGCTCACCTCTGTAATCCCAGCACTTTAGGAGGCCAAGGTAGGTGAATCACCTAAGTCAGGGGTTCCAGACCAGCCTGACCAACATGGCAAAACCCATCTCTATTAAAGACTGAGCATGGTGGCATATGCCTGTAATCCCAGCTACTCAGGAGGCTGAGGCAGGAGAATCATTTGAACCAGGGAGACAGAGGTTGCAATGAGCCAAGATCACACCACTGCACCCCAGCCTGGGCAACAGGGTGAGCCCAGCACAGGCTCACTGTATGAGAAAATCTAGTCTCCACAGAGAAGAAAATCAAACTTCTGCATGGCAAGGCCTTTACTTAGGAATCAACCCATTCCCTATACAAAACATCAGATTTAGGCATTAGCCTACAGTTGGTCAAGCAGGCAGATGCCTGGGCTCGAGAGACTTCAGTAGCAGTGGACATTTGCTTGCCTATATGCAGGCAGTCACTGCTCCACGTGCATTGTGGGAACTATTTCTTTTGATCTTCACAAAAACCTAGGATACAGGAATTATGCTTATTTTGCATGTGGGAAAATATCTTTTCACCTATTCTTTGCCATGAGGAAATGTCTTACCATGATCACCCAGGCATTAAGTGACAGTCAGAACAAAACCTCCATTCTGCCTGACTGCAAAGGCCAGCTGTTGACCATTATATTTATTTTTAAGCTAGGATTCAGGGAATGTTATTCCACAGGAAATGCTTAAGGGTGGGGAGAAAGGATTTAAACACATAAAAGAAAGTGGCTGTGAGCAACCCTGAGAGACACAGATGGATTTGGTGTATTGCTAATTGAAAAACTGAACCCTTCTCCCAAGCAGCCAAGTGCAAAATCCAAATTGCTGGCACTTTCTCTGACTTGAAAATGTTCACTCTCCCTAGAAACAGAAGGAATTCATCCTGGAATGTCACTTCAAAAGCATTGTTTCCTTCCACTCAAGAAGGTGTTAAGAACACTCACTAGGGAGAGTATCTCTCTGAGATAACCCAGCTAACTGTGAAAATTTAGGTATTTTTCAGACTTTTACCATTTCATAGCCATCATTGAGAAATAGAGAAAGGTTTGTTGGTAAAAATCTGTGGGCCAAGCATTTCTTGATACACTTTCACCGCCTTCTTGGCTAGGGCTGGAGCACTGCACTCCAGGTGTGTCACCGCATAGGATCTGCAAATCCTCTGAGAAATAAGTAAACGAGGGTGGCCACACACATCTTGTGAGCTTGACTTCATGCCAGCAGAAAAAGAGAACTAATCGACCATGCAGTTAGGTGTGGAGCCAGCAAGAACTAGTGACAGAATCCTGGTCCCCAAAGAGTCATAAATCCTCAAGGCCGGTCAGGCACAGATGTCCAAATGCACACCTAGACTGGCACTGTCTGATGTGATCACTGCACACCACATGTGTTCATTGAGTGCTCACAGGTAGCTGGTTGGCATCCAGGTGTACTCTAAGTGGAAAATACACCCCAGATTTCTAAGGCTAAATATGAAACATGAAATACCTCATTAATAATCTTCCAGTCATTACTAGATGGGTTAAATATATTATTAGAATTAACTTTATCTGTTTCTTTTTACTTTCTTAATGTAGCTACTAAAGGGAAAAAAATTTGAAACAGAATGTCACCCAGGCTACAGTACAGGAGTACAATCTCAGTTCACTGCAACCTCCACCTCCCAGGCTCAAGGGATCCTCCCACCTCAGCCTCCTGGGTAGCTGTTACTACAAGCATGTGCCACCATGCCCAGCTGATTTTTGTATTTTTTGTAGAGACAGGATCTCATCATCTTGCCCAGGCTGGTCACGACCTCCTGGGCTCAAGCAATCAGCCTTCCTCAGTCTGCCAAAGTGCTAGGACTACAGGCATGACCACTGTGCCCGGCCAGAAAATTTAAAATTTTATAGGCAGTTTACATTCCATCTCTACTGGACATCCCTGCTGTAAACAGGCCACTGAAGGGATCCTGGGTCTTATTAGGATCTTAGCAAATCCATTTGTACTTCCCATCTCTTTTCCAAGTAGCCCTGACTGGTAGAGCAGGCAAAGCCCCCAATCCTGCCCCATGCCCCTTTCTAACTCTCGTCTTTCCTAACACAGAGGGTGCAAAGGTTGGGGACCTCCCGGACATGCACTTTAACCAGGTTGATAGCCTAGCAAAGAAATGGCAACATTTGAGGCAGAGGCTCAGGAGTCAGACTCCTGTTTGAACCTTGGATTTCTAATTAGTAACATGTGAATTTGGAAGTTATCTCTGTGTTTCCAAAATTCCAAATTCTTCTATGGTGGGGAAGTAAAAATCAAAGCCACAATGAGATATCGCCTCACCCCTGTTAGAAGAGAAAAGAGAACTCTTATACACTCTTGGTAGGAATGTAAATTAGTACAGCCATTATGGAGAACACTATGGAGGTGCCTCAAATATTGAAAATAGAACTGGGCACAATGGCTTACACCTGTAATCCCAGCTCTTTGGGAGGTCGAGCCAGGTGGATCACCTGAGGTCAGGAGTGCAAGACCAGCTTGGCCAACATGGTGAAACTCCCATCTCTACTAAAAATACAAAAATTAGCTGGGCATGGTGGTGGACGCCTGTAATCCCAGCTACTTGGGAGGCTGAGGCAAGAGATTTGCTTGAACCCAGGAGGCAGAAGCTGCAGTGAGCCAAGGTCCCACCATTGCACTCCAGCCTGGGAGGTAAGAGTGAGACTTCATCTCAAAACAAAAATGAAAATAGAACTACCAGATGATAGAGACATCGGCACTCCCATGTTTATTGTAGCACTATTTACAGTAGTCAAGTTTTAGAAATGACCTGAGTGCCTATGTACGGAAGACTGTGGTACATATATACAATGGAATACTATTCGGCCATAAAAGAGAATGAAATCTTGTCATTTGAGACAACATGGATGAATCTAGAGGACATGATGTTAAATGAAATAATCCAGGCACGGAAGGACAATTACGCCATGATCTCACTCAAATATGGAATCTGTAAAAGCTGATCTCATAGAAATAGAGAGTAGAATCGTGGTTACAAGATGCTAGGGAGGGGAGGATGGAGAGAAGGGAGAGGTTGGTCAACCAGTACAAAGTTAAATAGGAGAAAGAAGTTCTGGTGTTCTACCACACAGCAAGGTGACTGTAGTTAACAATAATGTATTGTGCATATCCATATAGCTAGAGAGCATTTTTAATGATCTCACCACAAAGAAATGACAAGTCTTTTGAGGTGATGGATATACTAAATACCCTGGTTTGATCCTTACACAATGTATACATGCATCAGAACATTACACTGTACCCTGTAAATAATGTACAAATTATTATGTGTTGATTTAAAACAAAGTAAAAAAATTTTCTTTTAAATAAATAAGTAAAATTATTCCATGGTAAAGGTAAAGAAAAAATATTTACTTTATTGTAGTAGACAAGAGCTTGGCTTTTAGCAAGACTGGCCTTAACAGGTTCATTTGCTGGGCTCAGGGCAAGAGTACGAATGGGAACCCTCATGCCACATTTGGGATTCAACATATGAATCGGGGGCAGGCAATCTGGTCCATAATGCCATGTCTCCTAATATCTAAAAGATATAAATCAAGCTCACAAACTGCTTGATCAAATACATTCTATCCTCCTATCTTGACCAATATACCTTTATCTGCAACAAGCTTTTCAAAATGTGTAACCTTGTGGCTTTAATGTTACTAAAACTAGCAAGATGCCAAAGATGACTGAGTGCAGTGATTGTGCCTTCCTGGGTATTGTACTGATGAGCAGGTAATGTTTGGATGAGTGAAAATAAAAAATAGTTAATTAATGTATTATTGTATGTTTATTTCTTGAAAGTTTTTACCCCTTACTTCATTTTATTAAAATCATAAATTCTGTTAAAAGTTTAACCATAATTTGTGTTCTATTGTCAGTAATGATATTAGAGATTAAAAAACAAAATGGAATTGCACTCATTGTGTACAAAATGTAAACGTTCCTTCAAAGGTGTCAATGAAAAATTAAAATTATTTTTCTTAAATTTTACAAAATCTTATTTTTTTCAAAAATAGTCTAAATTATCTATCAAAGTTAAAGGCAATGTAAAGTTATAATTACTACCAACTTTTAAAATCAAATGTATTTTGTAAAAGCTCCTTTTAAGTTTTTGAAAATTTAAATCTTTTAAATTGGTTATCTAAAAATACAACTATTCATGATTCTGGCATTCACTGTCCATCTAAATGTCAATGTGATGAGTAGGTACCATGCTTTATGGTGTTGTGTCTAGACTTATAGACATACAATTTTGCAAAATGTTCCCCAGCCATCAGTGCAATGTTTGTGAATATGGATATAACTGGTGAGTACTTTCAACTGGAACATGAAATGAAGTAGGAAAATGAATGTTAGCACTAGTGGATAATAATACTTTGTTTTGCAAGACTCTACAGTCTTCACGTGTTCTGAGAGAGAATCTGGCAATTTAATTAGTCTTTCTTGAAGGAAAATTTTGACAACTTAATTAGCTTATCTTTTCCTTTACCTAAGTGCTTCTGCAACTTGAATCCTCCCTGTCTCCAAGGCAGCGTTCATCTCTGAAGTCTGCAGTGGCACAGCTACAAACCTTGGCAATCTTCCAACACAGTTGTCTTTTATTCTGAGGAAATAGGAAGAGATGTGAAGACATGGCTCCCTGGAGCTCGAACAATATTAGCCACACAGTGGATGTTTAAGGATACAAGTCCCTCTGTGCCCCTGCTAAGTTCCAAGAAGCAGATGTGTCCATGTGTTCCCAAATCTGTGTTGCGTGTTTCTGATTTGCAAGGCCCTCTTGTATGTGGTAAGCATGGAGCATGGGGTAGGGTTACTCTTGCCAGCATCTCAGGGCAGCATCAAGATACAAAGTCAATCAGAACTGAGTTCACTCACTGAATTCCACCATTCTTTCAGTGTGTAGACATGCATGAAACCGTAGCTAAGTTGGTAAGTTCTCCAGGATTCTTAGTTTTCTAATCTGTGCAATGAAGACAATGAAACCTTACCTCATTTAAGATTGTCTTGAGAATGAAATAATATTTGTAGAACTTCAAAATATTTTTGAGACATAATTGGTGCTCTATTATTAATGGATAAGTCCATTACAATAAATGAAGTTAGTAAGCTCTCTAGACACATGTTTTCTCATTTACAAAATGGGAGAAGTGATACCTATGTGTGATATTGTAATATAATAATAAAAAAATTTGATCTCTGCCCCTTGATCCTGGCACACAGTTCCTAAAACGCCTGAAATTTCCGTAGTAATAAGAATGTCTTTTGTATGCTAATAAGATGAACGACATCTGGGGGCCCCTAGAAAGCTTCAGGATGGGGACTGATCACCAAAAAGACCAAAGCATGAGTGGAGGGCTGAGGCATTCACCCCACTCTCCAACCTCTTGGGAGGAGACAGGGGCTAGAGATTGATCACCAATGGCCAATGATGTCATCAATCACGCCTGCATAATGAAGCCTCCATAAAAACTGGAAAGGACAGAGTCAGAGAGCTTTTCGGTTGCTGACCTCACAGAGGTTCCTGGAGGGTGGCGCAACTGGAGAGGGAATGGAAGCTCTGTGCCTCTTCCCTCTTCTTACCTTGCCCTACACATCTCTTCCATCCAGCTGTTCATCGGTATCCTTTGTAGTATACTTTATGATAAATGGGAAATGTAAGTAAGTGTTTTCCTGAGTTCTGTGAGCCACTCTCTCAATCGAACCCAAGGAGGGGGTGTTGGGAACCCTCCACTTGCAGTCAGTGAGTCAGAAGCATAGGTTACAACTTGAGGCTTGTGATTGGCACGTGAAGTGGGGTCAGTCTTGTGGGAATGAGCCCATAACCTGTGGAATATGATGCTGTCTCCAGGTAGATGGTGTTAGAATTAAATTAGAGAATTGGTTATTGGTAGGGAGAAATTCCCACACACATTTTGGTGACCAGAGCTGAGTGCTGTTGTGTGAGGGTAGGAAAAGACACAGTTTGGTTTTACCTTCGAACTATGTCATTAAGACTATTTTGAGAATTAAATAACATAATTGCCACATAATAAGGGGTCAAAATTAACCGGAAGCAGTGTTGATTGTGATGTGGTGAGCATGAGGTTGAAGATGATGTGAATGAGGATGACAATTCCAAGCACAATGCCAAGCACATCCCATTTCATCATGAATCTCTTCAAATAGGCATTAAAATCAAAAGCAGACCTCTACACTCGACTATTCAGACCACAGTATTGATACATTAACTATTACTATTTTTCTCATAATTATTAGTCCGTCATATAGCTAACATTCACTAATGAAAGAGAGTAAGTACAGAGCAGCAAAAGTCTAGATTCTCTTCCATGGGAGCATATATAATCCTGTTGAGAAGATGGATCTAACATACAAGAAATAATTTTGTTAATTACATAAGACAGAATATAGCACTATTAAGTCAAATGCTGATTTGTACTCTCCTGGCTACCTGGAATAAGAATTCCAAAAGAAAAGTGATTGGCAGGGCTGGAGCAGTCAGTGGGTTTGAAACTAAATGACAAAAGAAGACAGAAGTAAAGAGGAAGAAGGAGGAGGAGGAGGGAGGAGGAGGAGGAGGTGAGGGGCATGAAAGGCCAGAGTGGCTCACACCTGTAATCCCAGAACTTTGGGAGGCTGAGGTGGGCAGATCACCTGAGCTCAGGAGTTTGAAACCAGCCTGGCCCACATGGCGAAACTCTGTCTCTACTAAAAATACAAAAAGTAGCCAGGCATGGTGGCATGCCTGTAATCCCAGCTACTCAGGAGGCTGAGGCATGAGAATCACTTGAACCCAGGAAGCAAAGGTTGCAGTGAGCCGAGATCATGCCACTGCACTCCAACCTGGGCAACAGAGCAAGACTCCGTCTCAAAACAAAACAAACAAAAAAGATGAAGAAGGGAAAGAGGGAGAAAGGGAAAAAGGAAGGAAGGAAAAGAAACAAAGAGGGAGGGAAAGGAAAAAGGGAAGAAGGTACCAGAGTCGTATGAGCAAAGGCAGTAGAGAAGGTGGAGTTCATGGGTCTATCAGAATAACAGAGAGAAAAGAAACTAATATAAGATCAACATTTCCCTTCTCATTAGTTCTAGCTACTCATTTTCCCAGAATTTAAGGCTGAGGCCCTGTCCTTTCACTGTTAAATGATGCTGCTATAAGGAAACAGATGGTCCTCGTGTCACAGAAATAATCACCGCAGCAATCTTAGATCCATATGGGAACTTCAGTTAACACAAACTTTGACATACCCTCTTGTTGTTCTTTCTTCTCTGATTATTACCGAGTTTGTTCACTGTCGATCCTGGTGTTAGAAACACCATCGGTTAGCATTCTAGTCATTATTCACCATTAATTCCTCCAGCACTCCATCACCAAATCCGTTATTAACCATCTGGTCCCTCCTTCCACTTCTGCATGTTATTTACATATGGCAGTTACCCAAGTTAATGTGGCCATTTAGTCAGCCAGGTTTGCACTCACTTCCAAAACATAGTTACAGGGATAATATTTTGCCAATATTAAATCAAGGCATTTTAACCCCACCTCCTCTTTTATCTGAAATGTGGCATATTGCACCAGGGCAGACGACAGCTAGACCATGACCTCTTTAAGAAGACAGTAGGCTAGAAAGTCAGACATTGAAAAAATTAGAAAGGATTTGCTAAGTGTCTTTGGAATCTATGTGATACATCAAGGACCAGGGCTAGGAGACCAGAGTCTAAGTCCTTTTCTACAAGGGAGAGAGATGCAACTGGAAAACGAAGGGTAAGCCTACCCCTCCCAGCCAGGGAATTATGGAAAGAGTAAGCAGAGAGGTGCTAATGAGGATGGTGATGTGGAGGGACTGTGTCAGATGAAGAGCAGAGACCCCCAGGGCCAGAGGGCCACTCCTGCACACCACGAGGGACTCTTGGCAGGTGGCACCTCAAATGCCCATCAGAGAGTCCCTCTCCTTCCTTCACCCCAGGATACAGATGCCACCTTGGAGAATAGAGAGAAGGGGAAGAGAGTGGAGATAAAAGGACTGCTCTTGGGCTGGGCACGGTGGCTCACACCTGTAATCCCAGCACTTTGGGAGGCCAAGGCAGGTAGATGACCTAAGGTCAGGAGTTCAAGACCAGCCAATCAATGTGATGAAACCCCCATCTCTACTAAAAAAACAACTTGGCTGGGCATGCTGGCATGCACCTGTAGTCCCAGCTACTTGGGAGGCAGAGACAGGAGAATTGCTTGAACCTGGGAGGCAGAGGTTACAGTGAGCCAAGATCTCGCCCCTGCACTCCAGCCTGGGCGACAGAGTGAGACTCTGTCTCAAAAAAAATGGACTGCACTTTTTTGCTAAAAGATTTTAATGTATTATCTAACAATTTAATCAAGTCAAACTGTTTTAAAATTTGAAGGACTTATAAGTTAGAGAAAAACTAGATTATTTACTGACAACATAAAAAAACTATACACCTCTGGATGAGTAAATTTGCAATCTGCAACATATAGTAGTTTTTTGTCAATTCAGATTTTCTTCAATAATTTTGAGTCCACATGAACTCAGGCATGCAAAATCAATGCCTCTATCTAGGGACAAAACAACTTACTGGCTCATCTTACAGAGTAAATGAAATTATAGAAAGAATATTTACCTACTTAAGAGAATAAAACCATTAAACATCCTAGAAACACAATTTGCCTACAAAGAATGTAATTTCAGCTAAAGAAGCAGGGTACAATGTTCAGGATACTGTTTGATATGCTAATTATGTAGTCATCTAATATGAATTTATTATTAATGTCAGCTAACATTGACTGAGCCTTTATTATGGGCTAGTCAATGTGCTAAGCAGTGACAATAGCTCCAGCCCTATGAGAGTTGCTATTACTATCCCCCTTCATAATGAAAAATCAAGGCTAGAGGAAGTGTCTGTTATATTTATTGAGCTCACTGTACAAAACGTTTATACTCTATGGAGATGCTACTGGCTGACAAAACAGTCAAGTTCATGTCATAACAAAGGACATGTAACCGAATTCAAGTGTACAAGGGTCCTTTATTTAGGGAATAAAATGACCACCGGAGCAATTTGTGGGTAAATGATCAGGATGAGTTTTCAGACCACTTCTCCCATCACTGGAATGTAACTACGTCTGATACAGAGATAAATGGGCTCTGACCCACCCACAGGAACACGAGAGTCCGGTTTTGCCAAAACCCTATCATAGGCCACTGTTACAGACATTACTGCTTAGACTTCTTGACTACTTTTTAAGCTATGAATGTAGGAAAAGCTCCTCTTTCAGTAAGAAAACCCAGCTTTGTTCATTCGGAAGTCTTGGCAGAAACCTTCCATAGGGCCCTGCCCCACACTCCCTCTCTCCCTGCCTTAGAAACGATCTGCGGGGCCTGGAGCTGGAGGGAGCTTTCGCCTGATGTCACACACTCCTGAGAGTAGATGGGACTTGAGTTTTGATCAAACAAACCTGGCTGGAGTCCATGATTTGCCACACACTACTTGTGTGATCTCTGAGCTTTAGCTGCCTTAGCTATTAAAATGCAAGGAATAGGCTGGGCGTGGTGGCTCATGTGTGTAATCCCAGCACTTTGGGAGGCTGAGGCAGGTGGATCACCCAAGGTCAGGAGTTCGAGACCAGCCTGACCAACATGGAGAAACCTTGTCTCTACTAAAAATACAAAAAAAATAGCTGGGTGTGGTGGCACACGCCTATAATCACAACTACTCGGGAGGCTGAGGCAGGAGAATTGCTTAAACCCGAGAGGCAGAGGTTGCAGTGAGCCAAGATCATGCCACTGCACTCCAGCCTGGGCAACAAAGCAAGACTCCAACTCAAAAAAAAAAGAAATGCAAGTAATAATATCTAACCCACAGAGCTGTTGTGCTGATTATATAAACAAAGGTATATACAGCCCTTCGCATGGAATCTGGCACCTGGAGAACATTTCAGTGAATAATCGCTTACCACTATTTTGCTGTTAATAGTAATCACTCCTCAAGTAAAAATACTTGCTGCACCAAATGCTTACCTAAATACAAGTCATGTGGAAATAATCCTGATATAGTCAACTTCTTGTCTTTCATTCTAAGAGACTCAAGAGTAAGAAGATCCTTTTAAAAGCCATTCATCGACAGGTGGTAGATCAATTTGCTCAGGTCTGTTCCAGAGACAGGCCAGTAGGAAATGTATCCTAGTAACTTAAGGAGAAATAAATATTGCATCTCACCTTAGGTAAAGGGACATGACCACCACATTTTAAGGGAAATTTGAAAACATCCCTGAGGAGCCTTCCAACCCGGTTTATTCTCTGTTCAAGAGCTAAGCTAGTTGGAGGGTTTGGCTTTCAAGAAGTTGTACTAATTCCACTGTTGGCTTTATAACTTTTTGTTTAAATTGTGTTCAAGCTCGTTCTTTGAAATATTATAGTAATTTTAAAACATTACAACAAAATACAATAATTTTTATCAAAAAAATAACATTTATAATCCCAGGGATACAATTGCTGACTTTTTGTTTTGTTTTGTTTTGTTTTGTTTTGTTTGAGATGGAGTCTCACTCTAGTGCCCAGGCTGGAGTGCAGTGGCACAATCTCAGCTCACTGCAACCTCCGCCTCCTGGGTTCAAGAGATTCTCCTGCCTCAGCCTCCTGAGTAGCTGGGATTACAGGTTCCCGCCACCATACCTGTCTAATTTTTGTATGTTTAGTAGAGACAGGGTTTCGTCATGTTGGCCAGCCTGGTCTGAAACTCTTGACCTTAGGTGATCCACCAGGCTCAGCCTCCCAAAGTGCTGGGAATACAGGCATGAGCCACTGTGCCTGCTCAATTGCTAAGATTTTGGTGTATGACCTAATTCTATCTTGACATTCCTAACTGCTTCCCATTATACTCATACTCCTTGGGAAAAATGCAGTACTCACTGTCTCAGATTTCTCAGAGGTTGTTCTTCCTCAAGCCACTCCTCCAGTCAGGCTTTTAGCACTACCTTCCTCCAAAAAGCTTTTGTCGAGATCACCTGTGGCCTCCATGTTTCTCAGTCTGAGGACAGCATCTTAGCCTTCTTCTTAACTACCCTCTTGATGGCATTTGCCTCAGCTTCCCTCTCCTGCCTCCTGGAAGCACTTTCTTCACCCCACTTCCAGGATATCAGCCATTCCAGTTTCCTCCTACCTCACTGGTCCTCTCTCCACTTCCTCTGTGGTTTCTGCTCTTCTCCCAGCCTCCCGAAATGGGAGGGGCAAACCCAGGTCTCAGGCCTCGGTCCTCTTCTCTTCTCTCAGGCTCCTCATCCCTGGCTTGAAATATGTCTCCCCAAGTGATGTCTCCAGCCCTGACCTCTCCCCTGAACTCCAGACTCGCCTCTGTAACTCTCTACAAAACGCTTCTACTTGGCTTAGTGGCGCACTTCTCAAATTTAACATCTCCATCTTTCCCAACTCAATCCTTCCAGGCTCTCAGTCCGAAACCTTGGAATCATCCTTGCTTCATCTTTATCTTTCACACTCCCATTCAATCCGTCCAAAAAAAAAATCATTTCTTGATCCAAAATATATCCAAATAAAATAAGCAACTATGTCATTCCTCTACTTAAAACCCTGCAGTGGCTCTCCATGTCCCACAGAGTAAAAGCCAAATCCCCTGCAATAGCCAATGGGAACTCCTGTGAGCTGTACATCCCTTACCTCTTTGACCTCACTCCTCCCTTCACCCCACTGCAGCTCTGCCAGGGCTCCTTGCTAGCCCTTGTCTGTGCCGGGGACTCTGCACCTCAGCGCCTCTTCACCTCAGCGCCTCTGCACTGCTGTTCCCTCTGCCTGCAATACTGCTGACAGCCCATGGCTAGCTCCATCACCCCCTGATTCACACATGACCTTCTCAGTGAGGCCCATCCAAACCTCTCTTTCTAACACTGAAAATCCCCCACCCATCCATACACACACCCTTAATATGTCCTCTCTTCCTTAGGCTTATCTAATTTTTTCCCATTATATTTTTAACCTTTGAACACACCATAAGGGCAGCTCTATCTCCGCACTGGAATGTAGGCTCCACAATGCATCAAGGCTTTTGTCTTCTGTGTTCACTGATGTGTTCCCAGGGCCTAGAACAGAACCTGGGCTACACACAAGAAATACTCAATAAATATTTGATGAATTGAGTTAAATTTTTATTCACTTAATACAGATTGAAGGGCCAGGCACCGTGGCTCATGCCTGTAATCCCAGCACTTTGGGAGGCCGAGGCAGGCAGATCACCTGAGGTCAGGAGTTCAAGACCAGCCTGGCCAACATGGTGAAAACTCATCTCTACTGAAAATACAAAAATTAGCTGGATGGGTGCCTATAATCCCAGCTACTCAGGAGGCTGAGGCAGGAGAATCGTTTGAACCTGGGAGGTAGAGGTTGCAGTGAGCCAAAATCACATCACTGCACTCCAGCCTGGATGACAGAATGAGACTCTGTCTCAAAAAAAAGAAAAATATATATAGCATGAATATTGTTCCCTCTCCATTAAATATTCATCTCTATCATCATTTAGATGATAGTGTGGTGTATCATTCATGCAGGCCGTGCCTTCCTACTAAACCAACCTAATTGTGAACACTGAAGTGTTTCCAGGTTTTGTCATCAGCTAGCCACCATTGGGATAGAGGTACATGTTTGTTGGTAAATCTGATTCAATCAAAGGAAATGTAAATGCGTAAGTCTCTGATACATATCAATATATTGTTTTTCAGTCTTAGCTTTCCCTTTATAAGAAAAACTTAATGAACACTCTAGTTGAATAGAATTTCATGTACCTATGGGATTTTTCTCCTTTGAATAAATTCCTAGAAATGAACTAACTGGATCAAGGACTGTGCATTTTTATGATGGCTCTGGACCATGTGGACTGTACTTGTCCTTGCTGTTGGTTATCTGTAGGTAAGTCAGTCAGCTACACAGCTTCATCACCTACATAGCTTTATATATATATATAATATATCTTTATATTATTTATATATATATATATATATATATATACACACACACATATAATCATTCTCCATCCCACCCGAGTCCACCAAACTAGAATCTCTGTGAGTCAGTCCTAGGCATCTGTATTTTTGGAGCTGCCTGGTTAATTTTAATGTGTATCTAGTATTTCAAACCACTAACTGAGAAACTGAGTGGCTATGTTTTTGGGAGGGAGCACCACCACCAAATAATATTTTTATTTTCAATAAAAATATAATGGGTGGCCAAGCATGGTGGCTCACACCTGTAATCCCAGCACTTTGGGAGGTCAGGAGTTCAAGACCACCCTGGTCATATAGTGAAACAAAAATACAAAAATTAGCCAGGCAAGGTGGCGGGTGCCTGTAATCCCAGCTACTCAGGAGGCTGAGGTGGGAGAATCATTTGAACCCAGGAGACAGAGGTTGCAGTAAGCCTAGATTGTGCCATTGCACTCCAGCCTGGGTAACAAAGGAGACTCCATCTCAAAAGAAATAAAAATATATTCCTTTGTATTTAGAAATACAAATATGTGTGTGTGCATGTATATATATTATATATATATATTATATATATATTATATATATATTATATATAATATATATATAATATATATATATACAGGACTGGGAGTAGTGACTCATGCCTGTAATCCCAGCACTTTGGGAGGCCACAGACAGAGGATTACTTAAGCTCAGGAGCTGAAACCAACCTGAGCAAGATAGTGAGACATCATCTCTACTGATAATTTTTTAAAAATCAGCCCAGAATGATAGCACATGCCTATAGTCCCAGCTACTTGGGAGGCTGAGGCAGAGGATATCTTGAGCCCAGGAGTTCAAGGCTGCTGCGACCTACGATCACACCTCTGCACCGCAACCTAGGAGACAAATTGAAACCCTGTCTCTAAACCATAAATAAATATAAATAAAAAATTAAAATATAATGGAAATAAAGTAGATCAATTTAAGGAAGATGGGGCATACTAAAGATACGTGAGTGGGTGGGGATTTTTCAGTTGTTTTGTTTTCACGGGTTTTTTTGGTTCGTTTTGCTGTTGTTTTTTGGTGTTTGGTTTGTTTTTTGAGACAGGGTCTTATTCTTTCATCCGTGCTAGAGTATACAGCCTCAACTTCCTGGCCTCAAGCAATCCTCCCACCTCAGCCTCCCAAATAGCTGGGACCACAGGCACATGCCACCATGCCTGGCTAATTTGGTTTTTTTGCACAGTTTGGGCCTCAGCATATTGTCCAGTATGAACTCCCAGGCTCAAGTGATTCCCCCCGCCTCAGCCTCCCGAAGTACTAGGATTATAGGCATGAGCCACCATGCCCAACCTGGATTTTCAGTTTTTAAAAGGGAGGTCTGCATAGGCCTCCTTAAAAAGGTCACATTTGAGTCCAGAGGAAGGGATAAAAGAGTGAGCCATGGGCTGTCTGGCAGAGTGTTCCAGGATCTGGTGGGCTCCTATGATCTGATGGTGATTTCCCCTGACCCCTAATTGCATTCCCTTGCACATGTGCACGTGAAGCTGTTCACACTGCCCAGAAAACAGCCACTGGGTCAGAGAGGTCAAGAGAGGCTCACTAACAGAGTCAGATACAGCAAGGATGTCAGCTGTCAATCCCCTAATGCCCACCAGAAAAACCCATCAGGCAGAACTACGTGGATCCAACTTAACAAAGCAAGGAGACACCACCTTGATGGTCTCAGTGGTGTCTCAGAGGGGAAATCAGTGAAGAGTATTTATAAGGTTTTAAGCCCAAGGCTGTTTGATTTTATGACAAGAATTACAAGGTGAAGAACCAACTGGGGTGGAGAAAAGCTTTGACACAGCAGCTGGAGATTGATGGGCATGGTGAGGTAAGGGTCTCAAAGCCGCATTGATGAGAAAGCTGTTAATCTTGGTTCACAGTCTTATCTTCCAGGAACAGGTATTTCCTCAAGGAAGCAGCTAAGTTATTTCTGTTCGGTCCCAAGATTGTTTGGTATAAAATCAGGCATAAAAATGTAAACAATTCTTCGCAGAATTGTTTAGCACAAAGATAGGAAAGTGTGCTTCTTCCCTGCATTTTTTAACATAGGGAGACTGATTCAGTTCTTAGGGAGAATGCACCCACCTAGACTTCTTGACTGGAACTTATAAAGTACAAATTATTAAGTCTTTGTAAACAAAATAGATTTCCTTATCTCTAAGTAGAGTCTGCTTTAAAGCTCACAATTACAAGAGTTAGATCCACTGGTTAAAACCCCATACAGGCCTTTTCGTGTGGCCCACAGAGCCCTTGGGGATGCTGTGCACAGGGCCTGACACTTGAGAGGAATTCAATATATGTCCTTTAAAATCAGACCTCTTAAACCTTAGCAAGCAGTTCTCCAATGCCAAGGAAGAGACTACTAGAAGGGGACCTTCTGGAGGGGCGAGGTTTCAAGCTATCTCAAGGACTATAGTCAGTGCAGGGAACCCACTTGGAGCCAGGTCATTCCTTATACCTAGGAGATAAAACATAGCCGTCGAGCTTCAGCTACCAGCACAGACTCTGCAGCTTCTGGCAAAACATGTGGCCCAGGAGATTTGACTAGAAGGTACTGAGAAGGCCTGAGAGACTCCATGCTACACCATATAGGGCTCTTGCTCATTCTACTTACAGAAAACGTGTTTAATCAGACCTCTGCTAGCTCCACTTTTATGGTGCTTCTTCTAGAATGCATGACAGAAGACAGTTATGTAGAGGCTGGAATTTAACTCCGCTGACTGCACAGAGCTCCCACTCTGTCCTCAGCACTAGGGTAGAGGAGCAGCTGCCACCCCTCTATGGCACACACAAGACACTGGTTCCCATCACATGGAGTCAGTGTGGTCCTCCCTGGGGAGGTAGGGAGGTGGACTCTGAAGAATCTGCTTCTCTGAAAGTTAAAGAAAAGAGACATACCTTGGCCTGAAGTGCTGGGGCGAGGTCACCAGACCCAGGAGGGTTAACCAAAGTCCTGGACTTCTGTGATTAAAACACTAACTGCAGGCGCCTCCGTAGACAAGTTACTTAACTCCTCCTTGCACCAGTTTCCCCATCTACTGAGTAGATCACAAGCAGGGCTGCTGTGAGGATTTGTTAATACTTGTAAAACACTGGGAAGGGCACCCACCACAGAGTAAGTGCTACATAGGGAGAGCTGCTATTATTTTTTCACCTTCTGTGAATCTTTATCATTTTCCTGTCTACATGTCTGTCTCTTTATCCAGACCATCCATGCATTTTAACAGGGATGATTGGAAGAGGGAGTAAAAAATTTATTCATTTTGTGTATAAAACATAGATATAGATAGATGGATATATAAATAAATGGATGGAAGATAGATGGGTGGATAGGTAGACAGATAGATAGATGGATAGATAGATAGATATTAACTACACAGTACAAAAACAGATATCTGGTAAACCAATGGTATTAAAATTTCATGACAGGGTGAGGGGATTAGGAAAGGAAGTCTAAGTCTCTGTAGGAAGCAACAGTGAAAAAAGTCTGGGCAGCACCATCCTGGGCTGTGAGACCTGAGAGCCGACCTGCTTAGTCTTGGAATGCCCAGCCCCTAGCAACGTGCCTGCAGAAAGTACAGAGTCCACAAATAAACTCACGTCCGTCTCAGGTAATTCCTTGCAAATCCCCATTTTCCCCTCAGTTTGCATTGAGATATCTCTGTCTTTGTATATCAGGAAAGAAGAAATGCAGGCTGACTCCCCAAGAAGCAATTTATCAGCAACAGGCATCTGGGAGCAGCAGGGAACGGAAGCCCATAACACCTGCCTGGCCACCACCCATCTGATCCACAACATGGGGAGGCCCATTTGTGCCGGTTCTTAGAAAAATACCTGCCTAGTAAAGGTGGTCTGCAGGGCCAGCACCTCCCTTTCAGTCTTCAGCAGCTCCCCAGGAGTTTGAGCCCAGGCCTACTTCAGCAATCCCCAAGTCGAACTACCTAGGATCCACCACTCTGGGAGTTACTAAGCAGATTTTTTTTCAAATTGAAACACACATGCAGAAGACTGATACTGGTTTAATAATTCTGCATCTCAAATTTGGATAGACAACAATACCTGCATCCCCAGGTAGAATGCAAAAATGGTGAGATTTCAAGCATCTACTACCCTACTTAATGGAGTTTTGTTGGGACTTCTGGCTGTTATTTCTATATTGTGTTCTCTTGTGGAGGGGCTTTTTAAATATAAGAGAGATATCTTTCTTAGTGCCTCAGATCACTCATGCTGTTTAGTAACTTGACTTGTCTATGTATAGGGCTGGCCTTGGTAATACTGCTTGGTCAGAAAACTGCTAAAATCAAAGAATGGCCCAAAATAGAGCCTGGCATGGAGTTTATTGATTATGCATTAAGCACATAATTTAAATGTAACTTTGGGTATTGAATACACTTACCTTTAATTTTGCAACAGGGGGAGAAACCTGCAAGAACTCCATGTCACAGAACCTAAGTCACTCCGTGGACACACTCAGGTTACCACTGTGCTTCCAAGAGGCATCAGGAACAAGGGTTCGCTGCCATGCCCCTCCTGGCCTGTGCTAAATGCCGAGGAGGGGTCCTGCCTGTAGTCCATGGCCATCGAGGCAGTGTCGTCCACCAAAGACCATAAGCCACATCCCCAACCCAGCCGCAGCTCAGTGGAGACAAGACACTCTAAGACCTGCGAAAATGAGGCTGCAGAGAGTGGGCAGGCCAGCAGGCTGTGAGCACAAGGAGATCCCCTTCCGCTAAACCCTGTGGGGAGAGAGTTAGATGTACAGGTGTGATTACAGAAAGCAAGATTCTTTATTTACACTTTCTCTTTGTTCATATCTTTAATGAGCTCCTTCTAATGGCACCCATGAACTGAAAAGGCTTTAACTACGGCTTTCTACATCTTATGGTTCTTATGAGCCAATTACAAGGATCTGTTCGTTGCCGATTGCAATGAACTCCGGGTTCATTACGCTGAACAGGTGTCTCACCAATAATAATGATTGTTATAATCTCCGACAGACAAAGAAGGAAGCAATTTGAAGATGATGAAAGGACAACTCTGTGCCCTGCTAGTAATAGCCTGGTGGCTATGTGGTTCCCGTCATCTGAAATGCTCCACCCTTTCCCCGAAAATGTCTCTTCTCACTCACTCAACTTTCCACCCACTATCCTTCAGATAAGTGCTAGCTAAAAAAGATGGCAATTCATATTCTCATGGTAGGAAGGGAACAGCCACCATCTGTCCTTCCTCCTATGAGCCAGGCACCAAGCTAGATGTTCCCCACACATCGCCTCACGTAATCCTTACCATCGCACTGTGAGGGGGGATAATTGCCCCCACTTGCAATGAGAAACAGAGGCTGATGGTCCAGTGTAGTGATTCTCAAACTTTAGAGAACATCAGAATCACCTGAAGGGCTTACTGAAACACGGATTGCTGACCCATCCCCAGAGTTTCTGAGTCAACAGGTCTGGGTTCTGAATCGGGACCCAGAATTTGTCTCTCCAGTTAGTTCCTGGATGAGGCTGATGTTGCTGGTCCTGGTTCACATTTTGAGAACCACTGGAATCGTGGAATAGGTGTGAGCTGAGGTTTCACAACGGACTCAGGTTCAAGTATAAAACCTACTTATGACTTCCCATATGATAAATGGCGGGTCACTAAGTCTGGCTGAGCCTGGACTATAAAATAGAGATAACGGCATTTACTTTGCAGTGTGGCTCAGAGGACTTGCAATAAAATGTGTGTGAAGGGCCTAACTGGAGCCTAGGTAGCAAGCCCTCCTTGGGGCATCACTGCTGTTAGAGAGACCAAGCATCTAACCACTGTTGCACTGTGAATCCAGCATCACTGTGAGATTGGGACCCAACGCTTTCTCCAAATCATGACTCTTCCTCCCAAGGCCTTCATGAACTTTCTTACACCCACATCCCCATTCCCAAAATCCTGGTGCACTTACAAGAAGTAGTACACAATGGCGCCCATCATTCTCAACTGTCTGAGTCAACCAGTATTGCTTTCTGGATGCATCTTACTCCCCAGCCGAGGGTAAGTTCCTTGAGAAAGGAACTGTGTTTTATGCTGCTTCTACGTTTCCCCTACATGAAGGCAAATGTAGAAGCCATTGAATCATCCTGGAGCAGGGAGGCCTGCCTTCTGCATCCCACCCCCAGTCCCCAGGGAGCCGACTCACCTTTGTCTCCAGTTGCCTCTGAGTTTGTGAAAGCAGTTCCATAAACTTTTTGGAAACTTTTTTCATAAAGCCATCGTAGTATTAAAACTACAGAGAGCCTAAGTTCCCATCCACTTTAGTTCTTGTAAGGTTATTCTTGTAAGGATATTGCTGAGTTTAAAATGAGTAAACTGAGGCCAGCACGAGACAAATTAAATTCCAGTTTATTTAGCTCCCGGGCGAGGTTCTGTGGCCCCGGGGGAGAGAGAGAGAGAGAGAGGCCAGAGAAGTCGCACCCGGCCGTTCTGGGTGTGGGGTTTTATAGGGGGTAAGGGCAGTAGATTGATCAGTGGGGAAACACAGCTTGGGCAACTGCATTGGTCATAGAAAGAGTGGACCTGGACTTGGCAAGTTGCCATTGGCAGCCCAGCAGTGGTACCCACAGGTGGGCTGGAGCAGGTAACAGATTGACCGGTGAGGAAACAAAGCATGGGCACCTGTATTGGTCAGAGAGAGACTGGACCCAGACTTGGCGAGCTGCCATTGGTCAGGCTCTCAGCGGGATTTTTGAATTTTGGGCTGACAGCATGATTTAGTGCTGAGTGTGGGGCTAGGGGTGGAATGCAGGAGTGGAATGCAGGAGTGGAATGCAGGAGTGGGTGTGGGGAGTTTACATGGAGAAGGCAGGTGCCGGTAGGATGTCCGGCCTCCTGATAAGTGTTACCAGGAGCGGAGGGGGTGAGTATTGTCCATCCGGCTCCTGGCGAGGCTATCGGCCTTACAAGTATGCTCTACAAATAAGCTACAGGATGTAAACAAGGTCAGAAATGTGTTATCACTGTAAATTCAGTATGGTTAATCCTACCAAATGAAGTTTGCCTGTATTTTTCAAAAAGGAAAACAAGCTGGTCATGGTGGCTCAAGTCTGTAATCCCAGTACTTTACAGCACTTGGAGGCCGAGGTGGGCGGATCACCTGAGGTCAGGAGTTTGAGACCAGCCTGGACAACATGGCGAAACCCCACCTCTACTAAAAATATAAAAAATTAGCTGGGCGTGGTGATATATGCCTGTAATCCTAGCTACTCAGGAGGCTGAGACAGGAGAATTGCCTGAACCTAGGAGGTTGGAGGTTGCAGTATGCCAAGATTATGCTACTGCACTCCACCCTGGGCAACAGAGCAAGACTCTGTATCAAAAAAAAAAAAAAAAAA
>CAUYLG010029147.1:0-26098 GCA_963573385.1 Cacajao melanocephalus
GATTTATAATCCTTTGGATATATACCCAGTAATGGGATTGCTGGGTCAAATGAAATTTCTATTTCTAGGTCCTTGAGGAATCACCACACTGTCTTCCACAATGGTCAAACTAATTTACACTCCCACCAACAGTGTGAAAGTGTTCCTATTTCTCCACATCCTCTCCAGCATCTGTTGTCTCCAGATTTTTTAATGATTGCCATTCCAAGTGGCGTGATATGGTATCTCATTGTGGTTTTGATATGCATTTCTTTAATGACCAGTGATGATGATCATTTTTTCATATGCTTGTTGGCTGCATATATGTCTTCTTTTGAAAAGAGTTTGTTCATATTCTTTGCCCACTTTTTGATAGGGTTGTTTGTTTTTTCTTGTAAATCTGTTTAAGTTCTTTATGGATTCTGGGTATTAGCCCTTTGTCAGATGGGTAGCTGGCAAAATTTTTTTCCCATTCTGTTGGTTGCCAGTTCACTCTAATGATAGTTTCTTTTGCTGTGCAGAAGCTCTTAAGTTTAATTAGATTCCATTTGTCAATTCTGGCTTTTGTTGCCATTGCTTTTGATGTTTTAGTCATGAAGTCCTTGCCTATGCCTATGTTCTGAATGGTATTGCCTAGGTTTTCTTCTAGGGTTTTTATGGTGTTAGGTCTTATGTTTAAATCATTAATCCATCTGGAGTTAATTTTTGTATAAGGTGTAAGGAAGGGATCCAGTTTCAGCTTTCTGCATATGGCTAGCCAGTTTTCCCAACACCATTTATTAAACAGGGAATCCTTTCCCCATTGCTTTTGTCAAGTTTGTCAAAGATCAGATGCTTGTAGATGTGTGGCATTGCCTCCGTGGCCTCTGTTCTGTTCCATTGTTCTGTATCTCTGTTTTGGTACCAGTACCATGCTGTTTTGATTACTGTAGCCTTGAGCATAGTTTGAAGTCAGATAGTATGATGCCTCCAGCTTTGTGGGTTTTTTTTGCTTAGGATTGTCTCAGCTATGTGGGCTCTTTGTTGGTTCCATATGAAGTTTAAGGTGGTTTTTTTCCAGTTCTGTGAAGAAGGTCAGTGGTAGTTTGATGGGGATGGCGTTGAATCTATAAATTACTTTGGGCAGTATGGCCATTCTCCCAATAGTGATTCTTCCTAACCATGAGCATGGAATGTTTTCCATCTATTTGTGTCCTCTCTTATTTCCTTGAGCAGTGGTTTGTAGTTCTCCTTGAAGAGACCCTTCATGTCCCTTGTTAGTTGTATTCCTAGGTATTTTATTCTCTTTGCAGCAATTGTGCACGGGAGTTCACTCATCATTTGGCTTTCTATTTGTCTGTTATTGGTGGACAGGAATGCTTGTGATTTTTGCACATTGACTTTGTGTCCTTAACCTAAGCTTTTTTTAGAATACACTTTCTTGGCAGCAAATCTTTTTATTTCAATATCTTTTGCAATACAGATGTGAATTTCTTAATTAATCAAGCACTTGTTTCATTCTTGTTTAATAATTCTTCTCTCAGTTTACCTCTTTTTTCCTGCATTTTACTAGAAGCAGCAAGAAAAAAACAAGGCTAGACCTTCAACAATTTTCTAGGAAACCTCTTCAGCTAAATGTATAATTTATGTGTTCTCCTTTCCACAAAACTGTGGCTAACAATTGTGCTAAACTTTCTGCCACTATGTAACAAGAATCCTCTTTCCCAAGTTTCCAATAAAATGTTCCTGATTTCCTTCTAAGACCTACCAGCATATCCTTTAACATTCGCATGCCTATGACAGTCTATTCCTCATAGTTTTGGAATTGTCTACGTGCTATAATTTTCCTCTGTCATGCTTCTCACTTCCTCTTGACTCCTTACTAGCAAATTCAATTCACGTATATGCATAGTTCTACAAAAACTCTTTTCAGACCATCTAGGTTTATTATGTCATGCTTCTCAAAGTTCTTCCATCCTTGGCCAATCACCAAAATCCAAAGCCTCTTGCACATAAGATTTGTTAGAGCAGAACCTTACTTTCAGATATCAGATTCTATTAGTTTTTTAAATGTCACCATATACCACAGTTCTGAAGACTGGGAAGTCCAAGAACAACATACCAACATGGTGTCTGTTTAAGGACTTCTTGCTGTGTCCTTATGGAGCAGAAGGAGTAAATGCTTTGTTCTCATATAGCAGAAGGGAAGTGCAATAAAGGGTCTAAGCTATTTCTACTAGCCCTTTAACAAACCTCTAATCCATTAATAAGAGTTGAACCCTTGTGCCTTAATCACTTCCCAAAAGGTACTTCCTCTTACTACCATACCACTACAGTGGAGATTAAGCTTTAACACATGATTTTTTGGGGACATTCATACCATGGCACCATACAACCTACATATACACAAGTTCCAGGGATTAATATACAGGCATTATGGGGTAGGGAGAATTATGCTGCCTACTACAAAAAGCATAGGAGAAAACCAATTAGGAATTCCCATTTAAGACATGTTGAATAAGAATTGCATCCAGACTTCCAAATGGGTAAGTCCAGCTGTAACTGAATAAATAAATCTGAATATTTGGCAAGAAGTCATGCATGAATGGTGGAGATAGTTATAGGAAAACCCTAAGAGGGAGAGTTAGTGGAGTTGGTGACTAGGGCCAATGATGGGGAAGAAATGAAAACCACATATCTCAGGTACTCCAAAGCCGTATGTCATTGATACAAAATACTAGTAAGTAATGAAAGTTTGCTTTTCCAAAGATAATCATTATCCATCTGCCATGTAGTGACTGAACTGAAGGGTTCAGGGAAGGGATGGTGTGGTACAGTGAAACATAGAGTAGAAGAAAAATCTGTACAGCTAGGTTGTGGTCCCAACAGTGACACCTACATGCCTCCTTGACCTTGAGAAAGTCACTTCATCTCTCTGATCTAATTTTCCACATCAATAATGTATCCACACTTAGCACAGAGACTTGTGAGAATAGAATACTATCACATATGGGTGATTTCTGTGAATACCAATTGTACAGGTGGATTTTAAAATAATAGACTTAGGAAAACTATTATAAGAAAAAAGAATTGGAAGCATTAAGAACTCTATTATGGACTGAACAAAAAAGGAGAATTGATACCATAACTTGGTAAGTTTATTTTATTAAGCCAAATTTATATTAGTCCCTCAGTGTTTCTTCCGGCTCTGTGAATGTATATTCCTTACCTCTATCTTATCTCATTTCTTCAATTGTTAATGCACAGAGACTTGGTACAAATTCTATTCTCAAATTGCATCAAGCAATAGCTGACTCTGATTCCCAACGCAGAAAAATCTCATTTTTAAGAAATGTTTGAGGTTTGACTTTGATCGCATTCAGAATATTTTGGTTCAAAAGTCTTGTGTTTGTATAAATAAGAAAAGTATCTTTGAAAACTACATCTACAAATGGAAATACGGAGTAAAAAGGACAAGCCAAAGGTTATGGAACTAAATAAAATGTGAAGACAGAGAAATGGAAACGCAATATTACTATATGAAATATAGTAATATATTTTAAAATATGAAAAATGCTAGCAAACAAAGCAATATGTGAACAAAAGAACTGGAGTAAAATAACAGAATTTGAAACAGCACAATCTGCTGAAAATATACAAAAGATAAATTGGGATATTTCTGAAATCACTGTTTATAATATTAGAACATGTGTACTAAAAGCAAAGGTGACTTTGAAATGCCTGGGGGCCAAGCAATACATAGTTTGTTACATTTTACTTACAAACAGTTTCTTTGACTAGGGAATCAATTTAGATTTTCTTTTTTGAAAATAATATGTCTTTATTTTAGACTACTATTTTGCTGAAAAGTTTCTTAAATATTTACAACTTAAGGATAATCAGTGTACATTTAAATAATTAATGTCCTAAAAATAAAACAGCTACCAAACATTGAATTAAAGTTCCCCCTTACATAAATCATTTGCATAAAAATTGATCATTACAAACAGTATCCATTGAAAATCAGTTTCTTGACCCCAATATTAATTAATACTCAAGTGATAGCATTACAAGCTACAGATTAATTTCAACGACATGTCACCCAATCATTTTGACATAATCAACTTATAATCATCTAAAACTGGCTGTTTTTATGACATATTTGACCTAAATAAAGAGAAAAAAGCTTTGACTCATTCCTAATTACTCTTTCCAACCAATTAATGGCCAATAACTGAAATTAATTTCAAATCATTTTTTGTTATTTTAATCTTTTAAACATGTTTTACTTTCAGGGATTCATTTTCTAGCATTCCTACCCATCTTTGTCTACCTTAATGACTTTCTCAACTGTTGGCCTACACTGGCTCTTAAATATTTGTGTTTCATCCAGATTAATTAAGGAAGTAGAATTGCACTGATAGGGTTTCATACACCATTACCTCCAGAGAGTACATTAGAAATATTAAAAAAATACTGATGTTTATAAGCAGATATTTATCTTACAATACCATGTTCTAGAGTTGTTTTATTTTCTGTAAAACCAAGAATAACTTCTTAGTGACACAGCTTCGCAAAAAGAAAACCCAACATATTTGCATAAATAATTCTCTGAAATAAATATGTGAGTTTATGTCTTTTTGTATACATGTAGATATATGTATACTTACACATCTATACATATATATATGTAACATAAAGGTCATGAACATTAGGACTGTTTAATGTATATTTGTCTTGGAAAGAAAAATACACTTAAAAATACTTCTCAATTGGGATTTGTAATAGTACCAACTTAATTGATAAAATTGGTGACTGCTTTTATGTTTTGTCTTCTTTCACAGATTTTTCAAAATACTAATTCAACAAAGAAAAAGCCCTTTAATATTCATTGAAAGTAATTTATACACTTTTTTAGAATAGAGAAAAATTAAGAAAGACTTTGAAATGGTCTCAAAAACTTACTAAATATTTTCAGTGGAAAACTAAACGTTAGTTTGGCTGGTTGTATTGGGTTTCTGAGCATTTCACTTGTTTGTTTGTTTTGCCTATTTCACAACTGTGTAAATTGCAAATAATTCCTACCATTAAAATGCAAATTATCCAGTGTAGATATATTTCACTATTACCCTATGGATATTGACCAATTTTGCCTTTATTTATTTGTTTATTGAGACGGAGTCTCGCTCTGTCTCCAGGCTGGAGTGTAGTGGCAGGATCTGGATTCACTGCAACTCCACCTCCTCGGTTCAAGCTAGTCTCCCGTCTCAGCCTCCTAAGTAGCTGAGACTACAGTCACACGCCACCATACCCAGCTAATTTTGGATTTTGAGTAGAGATGGGGTTTCACCATGTTGGCCAGGATGGCCTCGATCTCTTGACCTCATTTTTCACCCACCTCAGCATCCCAAAATGTTGGGATTACAGGCCTGAGCCACAACGCCCAGCCCAATTTTGCCTTTATTAAACAAATTCATTGCAGCATGAATGTCTGCCTAAGTAGTCTCTGCTCTTTGCATTCTCCTTTGAACCAGTTAAAACATCCTATGGCACTCTTATTTATTAATCAGTTAAATAAAATCATGAACATGCATTCATTTTACATTTGTATGAAAACGATTTGTTTCATTTTTTTTTTTAATTAATTATCCTTTGACATTGGGTTGACATTTTCTTAAGACATGCCAGAAACAGAGGATGTCAAGTTTCTCAAGGTCAATTCCAGAGAAAAAAAATTCTTTATAAAAATCAAACCTCATGTGTAACAGTTCCCATTCCCATAGCAATAACCTTTGATATACATTGTATATACTAATCTGAGAATGGCATAAGATTCCAAATATAATTTTATCACTGAACTCAACTACTTGATTACTTTCACTTATTTAAGTATCTAGTTCAATGCTGTCCAGTGACATTGTGGATTTAGGTAATTTTACCAGGTAGCCATTCAATTTCTACATTTTCTATTAGCCCATACAGAACATACCATGTTTTATAAGTCAAAGTGTAGGCATCTGGTGGCATAATTTTAATTTGTTATCCAATAACAGCCTTATCAAATTTGTCTAGAAAATAACTCATGTTTTACTTTATTTTGGGAGTGTATCACTATGTAATGAGATACAAATATATGTAAGCATAAGTGCCTAAGAGGCATGCAGACAGCCTAAGATATATGCAGTATGCCTAAGAGGTATGCAGAAAGCTTCATTTTCATTGTTGGCTGCTCAGTTGTTTTTCAGGAAAGAAATGTAGCCAACGGATACCATTTAAGAGATATATAGCAACAAGTTTAGAAAATTCTCCTAAATGGAAGTGGGTAATGCATAGACAATAGCATTGACCTTTGAGCTCTCTACATATATTTAGATAGGTATATATCATAGAGCTATACCTCAAATATATTTATTTAGATCCATTTAATCAAGAATACTACAAGCTACAAATGAAAGTAAAAAAGCAAATCTGTTGGTATTTTAGAAGAATGAAAGATTATTAACTCATAGCTTATCTGTATTTGGAATGAGAAGAACATAAATATCTTTCTTTGGACAGGGTGGAATTGAAATTGTGATTTACAGTGACTAAAAGCTGACTGCTTTCACATTGTATTTTTAATTTTTTTTCACTGTGGGGGGGTGAAATTCTTGATTGATTCATGCATTGGGAACATTTGAATTAACTAAGGAAAATGACAAAATAGAGAATGACACCTTATGTGACATGCAGAAAATATTTTGTGTCATTCATGGTACGTTTATCATATTGTCCATAGGTTTGTACTATGTTAACTTCACTTCTTAGAATTCCAAGTAGTTCAAAGCCAACAGGGACTGGTATATTATAGCAGATTTAACCTAAGTAGCTCTAAAAGCCAGTGAAACCAAGTATCTACAAACTCTAGCCATAGCTACCATCCAGATGAATAATGTAATAGGCAAAATGTTTACCATGCTCAATATGCACTACTGAATTCTGTATATATTTTTACAGTTTTAATTTAAAGGTATACTAGTTAGATATTTCATCTATGCCCTGATATAGTAATAAAAATTCAGATATTGCTCAAAGAGGAAGCACATTTTCAAAGCAACAGACCTGAAAACTAGTATTTTATTCCATATTTTTAATGCTTATTTCATTTTCTAGGTAAAGATGTTTGTGAAGGTAAAATTTAAAACAGATACTTTGTGTTCTTCTATCATATAACATTGAAGTTAAAATTTCTTTACTATTAAATGCAGAAAAAGTAAGTCTGAAGTATCGACTGAGAAAGATTTAGTAAATGAAGATTTTTGAATATTAAACATCCCGTTTTAACAAAAATATGCATAAAATATTCTTAGGATGATTTAATTAACTTTTTAATAAATATGAAAGACATTATGAAAAAATTAAGGAATACATCACATGGCAGCATCAAAAGTAATAAAAATCACTCAAATTCTACTGCTCAAAAATGAAAATAATTGCTAAACATTAGGTGACAGAATTTCAGACATTTCTATATAAATATACTTAAATGAATTGTTAAGCAGCTAGTAGTTGAAATTAAAATGGTATGCATTACTAATTTATAAAATAAATATAATATTTTTAAAATAAAGTCAAAACATTGATAAATGAAGATCTATAGTTATTTGTATGAATACATGCATGTGTGTATGTACAGATGCATTAAGAAATCTTAATCCTCAAAATGATGAACAGTTTAGAATAAACACTAAGAATAACAGAGTTTGAGATGTGTATCTTTCTAAGTAGCTGATTCTGTATCTAATGAGAAAATTAGCACTTAAAAATTCCAAATGTTCTAGCTTGTTATTATTATTTGTATTATTTTTAAAGATGAGGTCTTCTTATGGTGCCCAGGCCAGTCTTGTTGATGTTTTTATATTGTCATGGTGTCTTAGGTGGCTTAAGCTGACATAACAGAATACCAGAGACTGGTGTCTTAAACAGACATTTATTTCTTACAGTTCTGGAGGCTGGGAAGTCCAAAACAAGGGGCCAGCAGATTCAGTCCATGGGGAAAGTCCCCTTCGTAGACTAAAGGCTCCTGCCTTCTGACTATGTCTTCATATGGCAGAAAAAAGAGAGAGAGAGCTATGGTCTCACTTTCTCTTCTTATAAGAACACTAATCCCATCATGGAGATGCACATGATCTTAACCAGACAAAAATTTTGTTGGATATTTTGAACTGATGAAAGAATTCACATTAATTCAAACATATCACAGTTATTAAAACTCAGGCACAAAATCAAGTTAGTTCACCATTAATTGAGGCAGATAATTTTAAATCGAAATACATCTACATGAAACATCATTTCCTAATTATCTTAGACATTAAAAGTAGTGTGAGGAAGAGAAAGCTCATCTCTGCATTACAGTATTAACGGGTTTCCCATCCTAGGTATCTTAATCTATTTAAACAGCCATAACAAAATACCGTAAATTGGTGGATTGTAAGCAATAGAAATGTGTCCTTCACAGTTCTGGAAGGTGGGAAATCCTAGATCAAAGTATCATAAGGTTTGGTGAGCACCTGCTTCTTGATTCATGAATTGCCATCTCTTCCCTGTGTCCTCACTTAGTGAAAGGTGCTGGAATCTCTCTGGGGACTCTAAGTGGACTAATCCCATTCATGAGGGTTCTACCATCATGACCTAATCTTCTCCCTCTAATGCCCCACCTCCAAATACCCATCATATTGGGTGTTACATTTCAACAGTTGAATTTTGGGGGGCACCATCATTCAATCTACAGCACTATCAAATCCCTAATATCTGGTTTTCAAAAATGGCAATATATTTTATGCCTCTAGATGAATATTTAAATAAAAGTTGTGTGTATGATGATAAAACAAGAAACTGAATTTCTGCAGAAGTAAAAATAAAATTTTTCACTCTTTAGATAGGCAAATCAAAGACTACAGTTGAGCTTTTAGAAAAAAACATTAGTACTTTCCATATAAATGTATGTACTGGGACCTTGTCAGTCTTTTTCACCATGTAATATCAATGTTTATAACAGTGCCTGGGACATGATATGAACTCAATAACTATTTATTGAATGAATTAATTGAACAAGTTTATGCAAGAAATTGACATAAAATTAAACGTTGTCTTCTTATACCATATAGTGTCCACAAAAGCTAAGTTGATACAGAACCTGAATTGTAACTTGATTAAATTTGAGCCAAGTAAATTTTCTCTGAAGAATTTAGATGTGTATAAAGAAATCAAGAGCCTGGGAACTGAATCATTAATGGAATATCTCTAAGACAATATTCTTTTCATTGTAATTAATATTAAACAGTTAAAGTAATAATAAATAATATTTAAGTTTCTGGAAAAAATGATTAAATGGAAAATCAAATACTTTGCATTTTTATCCACACTGTAGAATTCATGTTTTTTTATATTGCTTTACTGTAAGAGTTCATTGGACAAATACATCTTGTGGTTTTAAGGTCAGGTATTGAAATATGCCTTTTTAAAACATAAAGCTATATTAGTGATTTTAAAATATGTGAAAACATATGTGAGAAATACTGGAAATGTTATTTGAAATTAACCAATTCTGGGTTTCCTTATTTTTTTATTTTATTTGCCAAACTGAGAACAATAGCCTATACACGTTTTCTCTTTTTCCAGGACTTGATTCTTAGGAACTTTAATTTTGTACTTTTCCATTCCTCTATAAATGTTAATGTTGGCCAATGACATTTTTCTAGATAAATGCAAAAGCTTAACCTAAATCATGTAATAGTGGCATTTATAAAATTGACTCCTGTCTCTCTCTTTAAATTCTTTTTTTATTGTTTATTTCTATGGTACCATGGCACTATGCTATCACACTGTTCTTGTTTTAGTCCCCATGTTTAAAAAGCTGTATATTCTTGGCTGAATCTTAAAGGTCACATTGAAGCCTGAAGACCACGACTGAAATACAGTCAAGATTAAAGATAAAAAGGAGAAAAAAGGTAAAATTATAAAACATCCAATATCATCACTCGCCTATGAGATATACAAAGAGGCATCACCTCGGTCCTCCCCAAGAGCTGTGTCAGTAGACAGGACTCAGCTGTGGGCCCCTTCAGACATCACCTTAGCTGCAGGGATTTCCCCTGCCCAAGGTCATGCCCTTCTCAGGTGTGGCCCATAGCCAATGACTGATTGAGGTGAGGCAAGGAGGCAAGTGAAGGAGGTGGGGAGGGGGCTTGGGACCCATATTCAGTCATGTCATTCCAATGGGAGAGAACTCCAGTGGGCCATTTTATCTTCAAAGTGCCCTGATCCTTTGGGCAAGAAGCTGTGATCCAGGACTTCTTTTCAGCCCAGCTTTTCCCCTGTCTCCCAACCCAGCTTCCTTCTTCTCCTTTTCACAGGTGGTATTCCAAGGGCACTCCCTAGTAAATATCTCCATCTCCAAATCTGCTTACTGGAGAACACTGTGTCATAAATGACACCATTCTTCAAAAATATGGGGTACTTTGAGTGAAGGGGTGGAACAGTATGGAAGAGCAGCTTTGGTAGAGTAGTTAGGATAGAAGCTACTCTACATTGGGTTAATGCATGAATGGGATATTAGAAAGTAAAGTAGCAAACTGAAAATTCCTTTCAAAAGAAGAGAATTAGAAAAGGGACAGCAAGATAATAGTTGGGGCCAGGCCATGGTGGCTAACTCCTGTAATCCTGGCATTTTGGGAGGCCAAGATGGGAGGATCACTTGAGGCCAGGATTTCAATACCAGCCTGGTCAATGTAGCCAGACCCTATCCCTTAAAAAAAACAAAAACAAAAAAAGGAGTTGGAAGCTCGAGAATAACATAGCAAAAAGAGGCTAATTTTAGAAGACAAAATGGCCCACTGGAGTTTTCTCACATTGGAATGACATTCTAAAATTACTCTCTTTTTTGTTATGTCATTCTACCTCAATAGTTTTGCCTCAATCATGTCTACAGGCAAAATAAGAGAAGTGGGAAGGACTGAAGTCAGAGATACGAGACACAACAAATGGGGAAAGATACAAGATATAATGAAAGGCATGAGATGGATCAATTCTACAAGTGAAAAATTCTATTTAAGAGGAAGGATCACTCATCACCAATTATAGGTAAGTTTATAGGAGGGTGGGACTGGCTACATAAAGGTAGGTGATCTTTACGTCCTTATTTTTATTAAAGAGAGTATGCCATTTCCTGAAAACTAGAGATGTGGCTTTGAATAGAGATTTGCAAAATTTGGTATTTATTTGAAATTGGCATTTATTTGGGAAGATAATAGAGTGTAACTAATCCACTTAGACAGTAAGTACTTATTAAATATAAACTATGTACCATGTATTTTGCTATGACATAAATGCAATGGAGGAAACCAGATTCATTGTTGATTTGACATCCTTGACATTTACAGCATCGTGGAGGAAACTATGTAAAGGATCCAGTGTAATAAAAGGTGGTAGACACGGAAACAGGAAGTTTAGAAAAAGCTCTGGGACACATTGCTGATACATCTAATTCAGGATGGGGCATTAAAGAAAGCATCACACTCTCCCTGAATCTCTGTTCTGTCTCTTGATCAAATCCTGTTTAACAAAGTATCAAGATGGCCCTCAGCACTAAGGAAGAAGTCTTATTTGAAACATGTGTTTGAATAGTTGCATTTACATAAACATAATGTTTTACTCCTGTGTGGATTTGGCTTGGAATTGGTGTATTCTGGCATTCAATGTTGTAAAGCACTTCAGGTGCTTAAGAGATATTTGGTTGGCCTGGTAAGGTGGCTCATGCCTGTAATCCCAGCACTTTGGGAGGTGGAGGTGGACGGATCATGTGAGGTCAGGAGTTTAAGACTAGCCTGGCCAATATGGTGAAAGCCCTTCTCTAAAAAAATTCAAAACTTAGCCAGGCATGATGGCAGGTGCCTATAATCCCCACTACTTGAGAGGCTGAGGAGGGATAATCGCCTGAACCTGGGAGGGAGGTGGAGATTGCAGTGAGCCAAGATCCTGCCACTGTACTCCAGCCTAGGCGACAGAGCAAGACTCCATCTCAAAAAAACAAAAACAAAAACAAAAAAAACCAGACTTATTTGGTAAATAACTGAGGCAAGAGGAAGTGAGAAGTTTATAGAAATACAAATAGATAAGAAATTAGTGTTCTATGGGAGATCAAATAATGTGTGGAGAAAATTAAAATGTTAAAGAACTAAAAGAATCAGGTATTGAAGTCAAAGGTGAGAATTCAAAATACAATGTAAATAGCTACAGAAGATGCTGTCATTCCTGATGAGGCAATGAATGTGGGTTCCTAAATTAAAGTAGAAATGCATGCTATTGAAGATAAGGAGATCAAAAGGTGTAGAGCCAGGGTGTTGAATCTATTTTGCACAAATGCACTCACGTCACCCAGGGTGTTGGCAGGGGAAAAACAACTGATGGCGTGTAGCTAGAGTTTTCTTTAAAAATGCAGATGTGTCCTCCTGGAAAATAGACATCCTTGAAAAAATGAAGGAAATTAGGGTCTCACGGCATGAATCTCATGGTGGTGGGGAAGGACTGATTTGGGAGCAGCCATGCTGAGTTAGGACAATGCCAGCAACATCTGACCCCTGTACATGAAGCTTCAGATAACTTAGGTGATTCCTTTAATGCAGAAGGCAATACAATGTGAATTCCTGAGAGACTATTTACCTTTTATATTCCAGATGTTGGAATGGAGTAATCTACTCATTTAAAAGATTTGCAGGATATCCTCTATTTCAGGGGTCTCCAAATCCATACTAGTCTGTAGCTGTTAGGGACCGGGCTGCACAGCAGGAGATGAATGGCAGGTGAGTGAGAGAAGCTTCATCTGTATTTAAAGCTGCTCTTCATCGCTCATGTTACCCCCTGAGCTCCCCTCCTCCTGTCAGATCAGCAGCAGCATTATATTCTCATAGGAGCATGGACCCTATTGGGAACTGCACGTGCGAGGATCTAGGTTGTGTGCTCCTTATGAGAATCTAATGCCTGATGATCTGTGGCTGTCTCCAATCACCCCAGATGGGAACATCTAGTTGCAGGGAAACAAGTTCAGGGCTCCCACTGATTCTATATTACAGTTAGCGGTATAACTGTTTCATTATATGTTACAAAGTAATAATAGAAATAAAGTGCACAATAAGTGTAATGGGCTTGAATCATTCTGAAACCATCCCCACCACCACCAGGTCTGTGAAAAAAAAAATGTTTTCCCCAAAACCAGTCCCTGGTGCCAAAAAGGTTGGGGACCACTGGTCTGTTTCTCTTCACTACTTACAGAGTCTGTTCTTCCACTCCTGATCTACAAGGACTAAAATGTTTCAAACAGTTCAAGTCTTCAAAACATGTTTTTACTAGACTTGAATTTTTAGAAATCATTTACAGCATCCATAGTATATTTTACTTGCTGCAAAGCCCTATATATTTCCCTTATAATGTTCTCAAATATATTTTTACAACTTCAGTAACTTTGCCCTTTACTGAATCTCAATCTGTCTCTCAATTTCTCTCTTTCAGCAAATCTAAACAAAAGAGAAACGTATCATTTTGTGCTATGGCCTAAATGTTTGTGTCTCTAAAATTCATGTGTTGAAACTTAATCTCCAATGTAATGGTATTAAGAGATAAAGTCTTTGGGATATGACTGGCAGAGCCCTCATGAATGGGACTGGTGCCTTTATAAACGAAGCCTTTGAAGGTTCCACAACCCCTCCCACTGTGCAAGGACATACAGAAGTAACCATCTAAGAAGTAGAGTGAGCTCTTACCAGATACCAAATCCACTGACACCTCAATCTTAAACTCCCACCCTCCAGAACTGTGAGCAATATATTTCTGTTTTACAATTGTATAAATTCTCCTGTCTGAGGTATTTTGTTACAGTAATGTGAATGGACTAAGAAAACTTGAAAATGCAAGGTACCATACCAATAACAAGAAAGCCCTCATGTTACGTAACATTTGTTTTATATCAAAGATATGCCAATTACTATGTACAAATATATGCCAAATGTTGGGTAAAATACTTTACATAAATTATATTAATCCTGACAACAACCTGAAGGTAGATACTGTTGTCTGCATTTATAGATGAGGACATGGGGCTTGAATTAAGTGACTTCCATCTCATCATGCTAACTGGCAAAGCTGGGATTCAAACCCTGCTCAGTCTGACTCCCTTCAGGCTGGTCTTAGTCTGGTTATATTTTGAAAACAGAAGTTAAGATACTTATCCATACACATGGCTGGGTAGGGCCAGAGCACAGACTCAACTGACTCAGCCAAGACCAGCTTCAACTCTTCCATTTTACCTCTAGCCTGAACAGTTTAAACATTTTTCTCTTGTTATCTTATTAGAATACATAATGCCCATAAAGATGTGACCCACATGATATAGCACTACAACACTGGTTATTTTTAAAAAACTAAAATGTAATTAAAAACATATTTTAAGTTCTGGGATACATGTGCAGGATGTGCACATTTGTTACATATGTAAATGTGTGCCATGGTGGTTTGCCTCAACTATCAACCTATCACCTAGGTGTTAAGGTCCCCATGCACTAGCTATTTACCCTGATGCTCTCCCTCCCCCAATTCCCCTGATAGGCCCCAGTGTGTTTTGTTCTCTTCCCTGTGTCCATGTGTTTTCACTATTCAGCTCCTACTTATAAGTGAGAACATGTGGTGTTTGGTTTTCTGTTCCTGTGTTAGTTTGCTGAGGATAATGGCTTCCAGCTCCATCCATGTCCCTGCAAAGGACACGATCTTGTTCCTTTTTATGACTGCATAATATTCCATGGTGGATAGGTACCACATTTTCTTTATCCAGTCTATCATTGATGGACATTTGGGCTGATTCCATGTCTTAGCTATTGTGAATAGTGAAGCAAAAAACAGACATAATAGGAATGCTTTTACACTGTTGGTGGGAAAGGAAATTAGTTCAACCATTGTGGAAGAGAGTGTGTCAATTCCTGTAAGACCTAGAACCAGAAATGCTATTTGACCCAGCAGTCCCACTACTGGGTATACACCCAAAGAAACAGAAATCATTCTATTATAATTAAACATACTGTAAAACTACCTCAGGAGTATATTTGTATTTTGGTAATACCTGAATAAAACATAAAATATAATGCACAATCTTTATATCCTTTTATCCATCTCTCTCTTTTTTTAAATCCTTCTGTTTAAAATTTAAAATCACCTCCTGACTATATATATTTGCTTCTGGAAGAAAACTCACCAAGACCTTACTCAAATGCATCTTCTCCATCTTTACCTACCATCCCTCCTGCCTTTTTGGTTCTGATTTCCTCTTATCATTGTACCGATGTGGAGACATGAAAGAGAATATCACCTGTTGGCCACCTGCAGTGCCTTTTCAGAGAAAACCAGAAATTGAGCAGACAAAGCCAGAATCCCCATTAGCAAACAGAAAGAGGGAGCTCAGGGTAACTACATGTATTAATAATTCTTGTCCCCCAAAGGGAATCTATGTAAAATAAGTTATTACACCTGTATATAGCAGTACTTTAAATACAACTCTAGCTTAAGTATTTTAAGCACCTCCATGACGTGAACCTAAGGGAATAAACTCAATAAATCAATATTTATAAGCTCTGTTCACTTATTTCTTGTGCTTTCAGCCACTGATTTCAGAATATGCATGAAAAATATATTTCTTCTGAATATTTGATTTCATGATCCCAAGTAGACACATCTCTGTATTGAGTTTCAACAAGTCGACAAAGTTAAATATCTACTTTTAGTCAGCTTTGATTTTCACAAGTTTAATGCTGACATTTAATGATATAAAATATGTAAAAATAACCTGACACTATATCTGACATATCATAAGTATTTGGCAAATATTTCACTCTTCTCTTTCTCATAATGGAATAATGGCTCAAGAATAAAACTCTGTAGGGAAAAATTTAAACTCTTATTTATCAGTTACAAATAGTTTAGTACAGATACTGCCCCTTTCCTTGTTAGCTTTAATGCTGAGGCATTAAAATTGTGAGCAATATATTTATTTTGAGAAAACCGTATGAAGGAATTTTTTTTTTTTAGAATCTTATGAGTCTTCAGAATAACCACAAAATATTAAAGTGTCACCAAACAGAAGTGGACATTTAATAAACACCTCAACTTTAATACTTACAGAAATTCATCTGAAGGGTGTCACTCCTCTGGATATTATAAATTTTAGCCTTGGTCAAATCAAATCACAAGGAGGCTACAAACTGGAACTATATTGCCTTAGACTCCAAAAGAACTTCTTTCCCTGGGGCCATGCCCTACTCCCTTTAATAAAAGAACAATACCAAAAATAGTCATATGAAATCCATTTTGTTGCCTAATACGAAAATATTGTTGAAGAGTATCATAATTCAATGGCATATATATATATATATATATATATATATATATATATATAATGTCTCAGCAAAGGCACTTATATCATAATTCAGTACTAGGAAATTATTTCATTCACAGGCAAGTTCCCCTTTAATTAAGATGAGAAATGCTTAAATGATGTTATCTTCTGTTATCTTCATTTTAACACAGCTACTAGGAAACTCAGCTTAACACTATTATTACTACCAAGGTTCTTTTGGACTGAATACTTACATTTCTCCTTATCTGGGCCTTGAATTTCTATCGATTTATAACTGCCTTTGATTGGTATGTATATGTCTACTTTCATTTAGTTTTTGTTTTACACTATTATGTTCATGTCACAGTCTAAATTATTTTGTAAAACAACATACGCATTCTGTAACTCATTAGACATTTAATCTTTTGCTATGTACAAAAACCATTTTTGTTAAAATGGTTTAATTTCATCAGCAAACATGTGGATGAGGGAATTCGGCTCTCATATACTTTCCCATATGCGTCACACTGAATTATATACTTCATTCCTTGGTATATGGACCAAAGGGAATCACTTATAAAGCATCAGTATTCTATGTAGGGATATAAGGAAATATTTTATTTTAAATCTTCTTTCCTCTACCTGAGAGTATGGAAATATAGGAAGAAATTATTTGAACAGACCATCCTCATCTGGCACTAGTAAAGGGTCCTTAGAGTACAATCAAATTCACATATTTTTGTTGAAATTAAAAAAATGTGATATTCCTAACTGCCTCTTTAAAATCCATTTATTCATCATTATTTAACAGTTATTATGTCTTGCCATTTGCTATGTTCTGTGAACAAAAGAAAAACACAGGCCAGGCATGGTGGCTCACACCTGTAATCTCAGCACTTTGGGAGGCCGAGGCAGGTGGCTCACTTGAGGTCAGGAGTTTGAGACTAGCCTGGCCAACATGGTGAAACCCCATCTCTACTGAAAATACAAAAATTAGCTGGGTATGGTGGTGCGTGTCTGTAATCCCAGCGACTCATGAGGCTGAGGTGAGAGAATTGCTTGAACCCAGGAGGTGGATGTTGCAGTGAGCTAAGATCCTGCCACTGCACTCCACCTTGGGAGACAAAATCTAAACTCCATCTGAAAAAAACAAAAAATAAAAAGGGGAAAGACACAGACCAGTGGGTGAGATAGACAAAATAGAGAGGCATACAGAGTATTCTATGTAAAGAAAGAACAAAGCAATTCAAAAGTATGTTAAAATGAGTGCTTATCCGACCACTGCACAGTCAAGGGCAGAGATGAAATTTTCCTGCAAAGATAAGTTGTGCTCAAGTGCTGTGATGTAAGGGAAGGGAGCATCAACCCTGGGGCACGGCAGGAAGTTTGGTGTGGTTAGAAGAATGTGTGCAGGATGGGTATCCGTGGCTGAGTGAGCCTGGAGAAGCGTTTAGAAACTTCTTTGTATTTTATACTACAAAGATCACAAGACATATTAAGATCAGAAAGTAACAACAATTTTTAGCAAGGGAGCATCCATGAGAATTATATTTTAAGAACATTATTCTATGAGATGAAAGACATAGAACTTGAGTAAGTGTAACAGAAAGAAGATTAATGATGAAGATAAAGTCCAAATCACAGCCGTGGTGATGAGCATGAAGATCTGAGGTGACAGTGGGTGACAGAAGAAAAAGAACTGTCCAAATATGAGTGACATGATGAAGGTCGAAAATAATAATAAGGTCGGATTGTGGAGTGATTCATTGAGAAAATAAATCCAAAAAGGGAGAAGATTTGGAAAAGTAAGAGATTTTGTTTTGCGGTAGTTTGAGTTTGAGAATTAAGTGGCATATCCAAGTCAAGGTTTCAGCAAACAATTCAAATCACATGTCTGGAGCTGAGTAAAGGACAAGAGCACATGCTTGGAAGTCATCAGCACTGAAGTGGGAATTGTTGCCATGCACGTGAATGCGATCATCTGAGGAGAGGATGCAGTTGGAGAGAAAATAGAATGAGAGCAGACCTGTGGAGTACTACGGTGCAGGTAGAAAGAAAAAATAAAAGAGCCTGATAAATGTCTGTCGGAGAAGCAGGAAGAAAGATAGGGGAGCGTTGAATCATAAAAACCAAGTTAGAAAGCGCTTTCAAAAGAGATTTAGTTAATAGTGTCCAATTCTGCAGGCAAATCAGGTGGCATAAGTGGAAAATATCCATGAATTAAACAACCCAGTGGTCACTGGTGGTAGTAAACACAATTACAGAGGAATTATAAAATGAAAGGATTGCAGTAGGTGAATAGAATACAAAGACTTGGATACAATAAATACAAACAACCTCTTCAAGACCATTTTCTGTAAAAAAAAAAAAAAGGTTAGAGGTGGCACACTGACAGAGGCAACACTGAAGGAAAGGCAGGCAAGGAGGCAGGTGAGGAAGGTTGGAATGTCTTGTGTTTGGGGCTTGTTCATGGGAATGTAAGATCAATTGTACTGCCAAGACATTAATGGCAAGAACTGACTAGTTAAATGTTATACACTGCAATCTAAATTAGAAAAGGACTGAGGAAGGTAACAGCAAGGGATGATTACCTGGGAGAATTTATATGAGCCAGAACACCACAGGGTGCATATATCCCTAAGATTTAGAGGCAGGTGTTGAAATAAGGAAGGAGTCTGGCGTGACAGAGGCTGAGTGTATCCATTCTGTGAGCATTTAAATCTTACGATGATAGCAGACATATGTATTATGACAAATACGGTGAGCCACATGCCAAGATACTGGAATAATGTAAACAAGTGCCAGCAGTTTGTCATTTAAATGACATGATGGAAGTTAAGATTTTAGAAAGGAGAGCACCAGGTGATGAGTGGATGTGGGATCTGACTCAAGAAGATCCTGAAGGAGAAGTGGTAGTCATTGACTCACAGCAGTTAGGAAAGAGTGAGGCCAGGGAACTGGATCAGACCTGCACAGGGCTCTGAGGTCTCAAGGGTAGCGACAGGTATTTGTGTGTTGATAAAGAAGGTGGACATGATGGCATGAGGCCCAATGAAGAAGAGGAAGATTATGAATGGTGTTATTCTGAACATAGGAGATTGAGACAGTGGAGTTTTTAAATGGCAGCATGAAAAAAGGTGAATCCTCACCCCACACCACTTTATGGTAAATGTCTCAAGAATAATCTTTCTAGGGACTACTAATGGATATTCTTTTTTTTGAGATGGAGTCTTGCCTTGTCATCCAGGCTGGAGTGCAGTGGCACGATCTCTGCTCACCGCATCCTCTACCTTCCAGGTTCAAGTGATTCACCTGTCTCAGCCTCCCAAGTAGCTGAGATTACAGGTGCATGCCACCAGGCCCAGCTAATTTTTTGCATTTTTAGTAGAGACAGGGTTTCACCATGCTGGCCAGGCTGGTCTTGAACTCCTGACCTTGTGATCTGCCTGCCTCAGCCTCCCAAAGTGCTGGGATTATAGGTGTGAGCCACCGTGCCTGGCTACTAATGGGTATTCTTAAAGGAGAGAGGCAGCTTTCTGTTTGGGTAGAAGATATCGGAAGCAGTATATAAAGGAATAAAAATATAAAAGAGAGACATTTTGGAGCAAGAATAGAAGTATGATTAAGGCAAAGAAATTAAGGGTAAAGAACTGGCAGGGCAATTTAGGGAAAAAGAGTGTGAGACATTTTTAGTGATGAAAATATGAATCACGGCTAACACATAGCATTTACCGTATGTCAAGCATTGTTCTAGGTACTTTACATGTATTAAACGCTATGATTCTCACATTAACCCCAGGCGGTCAGCCCTATCACTTTACAGGAAGTTTAAGCAACTTCTGAAACATTAACAAGTCTTCTGAATTGCTTCTCTGGTAACAAGAGTAAGAGTCACAGTAGCATCAACTTGCTAAAAGGTTTAAAATCGGGCTCAGAATAAAGGTATTTTACTGGTTTTTGAGACTCATTGTAAAATGACTTGAAATGTCTTTGTCCTGAATCTCTGCCAGAGGGAAATTGGATGAGTTGCTAAAGAATATGGAATTAATTATCTAAAAACACTTTAGATATTTCTCTTTGTAGAGTGTATTGGTCTTTAGCAAGTTACAATTTAATGTCTCACTTGTCTCTCTGTGTACAATTCAATACATCTATGTATCTATGTATCTATATATCTAGGTACGTATGCATGTATCTATGTATGTGTTGTATGTGTGTATCTATCTGCCTATTATCTATCTCAATCTATATATCTACCTACCTATCTATATCTATGTCTACCAAGTTCAGCCATGCTCAGCATTCTTCTAACATCTGTCTGGTATTTAGGGATTAGGCTATGATGTTAGATTTCTAGCTTCATTTCTTTTTAAAATCTTTTATTCTTCTTGCTCATTTTCCTTTTCCTGTCCTTGAAAGACAGTTTCTCCTCAATTTAGGACTTCTTCCTGGGGATAAGGCTCTCTTATCCACACATTTGCAGACTTTCTCTTCTCAGCCAGAACATCTTTTTGTGCACTGTACAACCTGTTGACTCTGTCACAGTTGCCACTTGATCACTGCAGATAAAGGAGGAGAAGCAATGCTGGAATGGGTGGCTTATCTTTTGGCTTTATGACTGGATACCTTCATCTACCATTTAGGAACTCTTTTTATTATGGAGACATGTATTCTAGAAAAATGCTACCATGAAGCAGCACCAATTTCCAGTTCAAGGTACCTCTTGATTCATTCATTCCAAAGCATCCCGTTAGGAATTGGGGCTCAGATCACAGGGTCATCTACTCTTAAGTACAAGACTGACAAAAGTCTGTTACCTCACTGCTCTTTACATTAGGGTAATATTAACTGGAAATCCAGTTCATTCAGTGAAATAAGTGTCAACGAAGAGTCCAACTCGATAAAATATTTTAAAAGATTTATTCTGAGCTAAATATGAGTGACCATGGCACATGACACAGCCCTCAGGGTTCTCACGTCCTGAGAACATGTGCCCAAGGTGGTCGGGGTACAGCTTGTTTTTATACATTTTAGGGAGCCATGAGACATCAGTCAAATACATTTAAGAAATACATCGGTTTAGTTCAGAAAAGCAGGACAACTCAAAGTGGGGGGCTTTCAGGCTATAGGTAAATTTAAACATTTTCTGATTGACAATTGGTTGAGTTTGTCTAAAGACGTGGGATCAATAGAAAGGAAATGTTCAGGTTAAACTAAAAGATTGTAGAGACCAAGGTTCTTCTGAAGTCTTATAGTGGCTGCCCTTAGAGATAACAGATGACAAATATTTCCTATTCAGACCTTTAAAACATGCTAGACTCATTTAGGATTGGGAGGGCATGGAAGAAAAAGATCCAGCTATGTTAATAGAGATTCTTTACAGATGCTTATGTCCCCCCACAAAGGACAGCTTTGCAGGACCATTTCAAAATACGGCAAAGAAACATGCTTTTGGGGTAAAATTTTTTGACTTTCTTCTTTGTCATATAATGTTGTACCAGAGTCAGATTGCAAAGTCAGTCATGATATATATCTATTAAATATATATATATATATATATATATATATATATTAAATAAAACCCATCTGATGAGAATTTATGGTTTGTAGGGCATAACTCCCCAGACCTCTTAGAGAGGAATTTGGGCAAGATAAAAAATCACTCATGCCTGTAATCCCAGCACTTTGGGAGGCCAAGGCAGGTGGATCACAAGGTCAAGAGATCGAGACCATCCTGGCCAACATGGTGAAACCCCGTCTCTACTAAAAACACAAAAATTAGCCAGGCATGGTGGCTGGCACCTGTAGTCCCAGCTACTCAGGAGGCTAAGGCAGGAGAATTGCTTGAACCCTGGAGGCAGAGGTTGTAGTGAGCCGAGATCGCGCCACTGCACTCCAGCCTGGCGAAAGAGTGAGACTCTATCTCAAAAAAAAAAAAAAAAAAAAAAAAAAAATCAGAGCTTAGTCCTCACAAGTTATTGAAAAACAATGAGCTACCAATTTTATTTATTTATATTCTTTCAGTGGTCTTCAACAGGTGGCTCATGAATTCACATATTTGACAATTTTAATATGAAATAAATTTTATAAGTCAACAAAAATCATATAGGAAAATATAGATAAATAAGAAAGGATGAAAACTATATTCTCAAGCCTTTCCCTCTCTAAGACACATGATTTATCTGATCTCACACAGATATATGGAACATACAATTTAATTTTTAGAATGAATTTTTCTCACTAGAAAATTGGCATCTTGAAACAAAATATTGTCTGTGTTCCCCTTAAAGAATAATAAAGAAATATAATAATCAATTAGACTCAGCCTAGAATTTGAAGCTTAATTAATTTTATTGATTGGCTTCCAGAATTTTATTGAAATGTCATATAATTATAAATTAAGGCTAAGATAATACATATATTATCTACTGATTTTAAAATGCAACAAATCACTTAACTAAATAAAATTAAAGATTGCAGTCTTTTAAACTCACCAACCAGAAATAATAACAAGCCAGTGAAATAAAAGATGTTATAATAGAGAAATCATTTGTCATAATATGCCATACATTTCAATATGTTACACAGATAATTTCATGTGTATTTAAAATTTAATGATAAAAATATTTGCAATATTTAACTGAAAAATTTTTATTCAGAATGTATCTTGAGACTTGACATGTATGAATATAATTAATGTACCTTATAAATACATATTGATTATGTTAAATTTTTTAAATTGGGTCAAATACATATCTCATCTCCTCTGATAACTTAGTACATTTTATGAAATGGTGGTAGAGACTAAGAAATACAGAGGTTCCATTATCAAGTGTCATGAACTTCAAATGCCTTTGTGTTGCTAATGTTAGAATACTTCTCTAATTATCCTCTTTAGTAAACTGTGAGCTAAAAATAGGGACGTCTTTGATATTGCACACAATTGTCTCCAGTACAAATTTTGCTTGAGAAAAAAATCTTTTCTAAGAACAATCTTTTTGTCGCATAAAGTATGTCACATGGTAGAATATTCCCACTTAACGTTAACATGTACTAACGTAAAAGCTTCAGCAGAATGTACTAAGTAGATTTTTTTGGCATTGGGTAAAGGAATCTTCCAAGTATTCTGCGGATATATGAATAAGAAAAAAATTTCAAAAGAGGCATATGCAGAAAATTTTTATAAACTAATAGAATCATGATCTGGACTAAAGGCAAACAAGTAAACCAAAGTACAATACAATAGAAAGCAAAAATAAAAAAAATAAACAGGAGATTTCGTTCTATATGATGCAGAAACTATGTGCCAATACTCAATGAGAACATACAGTGTTAGGAAGAAGTTGCTGCTGCCCAAGCAGGTGACAGAGTTTAAACAAAGCTGAAGAAGTTAGATGGTGGAGTGTGGAGGGATCACTTTTGATTTTTGGCTCAGTTCCTACCCTCCTAGGTATGGTTTCCCTGCATTAGTGAGGTGTCTCCAATGGGTTCCTATGGTTACAAATACCTTCTTGTATATTTAATGCCTACCATCCTTAGAACTTCTTAAAAAGGGCCATTGTTTCATGATGCTCAATAACTCAGGGAAAGCAAGAATTGGGTTAAAATAAACCAATGAATTACCTACTGCTTTATCACAGTGTGACATAAACATACATTTTCAGACAAGTTTTCATTACTGGCGAACTACGATATCTACCCAATGTTGTGGCCAAAGTTGAAATATTCACAGTTCCCCCACACTTATGCCCTTTGTGTTTTGGTTTTCTAGATATACACTGTTGCTTGTACTTCAAATATACTTTGCCTATATCTCTGTCAATTCACATTTTTCTCAAAAAGAGCTGAGAAGTCAAATGGCCCCTCGACTAAACCTCTAAACATGTATTATTTCTCCTGTTTTGACATTTTTTTTTACCAATTCCTATTCTCATTGTAAGCTATGGTACCCAGCTTTCACTTCTCTTCCTCTAGCACATTGTCTACGTAGCTCAACTTCTTGCAAGTTGTCCACTCTTGCTCTCTCCTCTGTATCCAGAAATGTGGCTTCTCTTTCCACAGTTCACAAAACTTCTGTCCTCAGTGTATTCACTTATGATGTTTTAGCCTTGGGCTGACCACACACCAGCTGTTCACAAAATTTGTGTTGAACTCAATGACACTGAAATCGATAAAGAAAGGGAAAAAAGGGAGCAGAAGTGGAAGCAAACACGTCCTTCACATGATGGCAGGAAGGAGAAATGCTGAGCAAAGGAGGAAAAAGACCTGTATAAAACCTTCGGATCTCACGAGAACTCACTATTATGAAAATCAGTGTTCAATTAGTACACACTAGGTCCCTCCCACGGCACATGGGGATTATGGTAACTACAATTCGAGATGTGATTTGGGTGGGGACACAGCCAAACCATATCAGTGCTACAACTGACTTCACTGTACATGAGTTTACAATGGATAACTCCATATTATCTGGACCATACAGCATAGAGAGACCTCAAGAAGAGTAAAGAAAGCTTTGTCTCATGTACATGGTATACCATCAATAATGAAACTGAGGAAGATTCACGGAGGAAAGTCATCACCCTGTAGCAGGCAATTGTATCTAAGCCAGTGAGATATGAACAGCGTAGAGAAAAACTAGACCAAAGGTACTGACTGTCTGGCATTAGAAAGTCCAGTATTAAAGACATAGAAGGCTCTACATTTGCCTAGTAAAGCCATGCTTTATAAACGCCTTGGAAACCCTGAAGACTGGATCAGAAATCTGTATATAAAATGGTTCTTCCTGGATAAAGTTGGGAGAAAAAGAAAGCTTATTGGGTTCAAGTAGAAACTGGGACAAGCTATGGGCCATCTGGCTTTTCTGTTGGGAAAACTAGGGCTTAAATCTACATCCTTCTGTAGTTATGAATGAGCAAACTGATTTTGAACATTCATCTAACTTAACAAAATATTCAGCATTCAAAAATAATGTACTTATGAAAAGAATTGAACACAAGAAATACAAAAATTAGAAAAAAATCCTTTTTTATACTAAAAAAGAAGAGCTATGACTTAAAAAAAAAAAAACAACCCTAGAACAGTAAGCTTGTAGAGGGAAAAGTGACCATGAGGAATGCAGGCATGAAAAGGAGGCAGGCTCAAGTAAGCTGAGAAAACACAGGAAATTCAAAAACCCAAATAAAATAATTTTGCCTTAAATTGTATTATGTTTAATAGTAGACTGCTGTTTTCTTTTGTTGATTTATGTCAGATAATTTTTAGTCTTTTGATTTATTTTAAAAGTAACATTGACTCTTGGTTGGCCATGGTGGTTCATGCCTGTAATCCCAGCACTTTGGGAGGCCAAGGTGGGCAGGTCGCTTGAGGCCAGGAATTCAAGACCAGCCTGGCCAACATAGAGAAACCTCGTCTCTACTACAAAATAAAAAAAATTAGCAGGGTGTGGTGGCACGTGCCATTAATCCCAACTACTTGGGAGGCTGAGGTATGAGAGAATCACTTGAGCCTGGGAGGTGGGGCTTGCAGTGAGCCCAGGTCATGCCACTGCACTCCAGCCTGGGCAACAGAGTGAGACTCTGTCTCAAAAAAAAAAAAAAACAAAATTAGCAAAAAAATTTTAATAAAATTAGCAAAGAAAAAAATAAGCCAAAAATTCTTTAAAAATAAATATGTATATATATATTTATTATTCATTCATTATATATAAATTTTATTCATTCATTA
>CAUYLG010029148.1:0-25743 GCA_963573385.1 Cacajao melanocephalus
CGCCTCAGCCTCCCTAGTATCTGGGATTACAATCATGCACCACCACGCCTGGCTACTTTTTGTGTTTTTAGTAGAGACAGGGTTTTGCCATGTTGGTCAGGCTGGTCTTGAACTTTTGACCTTGTGATTGCCCTTGGTCTCCCTAAGTGCTAGGATTACAGGCGTGAGACACCGTACCCAGCCTGAGGTGGTTTGAAGAGGTGGGTGAGGGTTGTTTTGGAAGGCAAGGGATAGACTGGAAGGCAGCAGGCAAATATATTCCAGACAGCAGTAATGTGTGGATGTAGGGAGAAATGGACTGACAGAAGTATAATCACAACAGTAGAGTTTAATTCCCCATTTTTAATGGGCAAACAGATGGAATAACAACAAATAGCCAAAGAAAAAGGGATCTAAACAATATAGCTAAGAAGGTAAATTCATCTATACCAGCACTTCTGTGTCACTAACAGGTTATATATTTTTCTTCTCCTTTTATTTGGAAGATGTTTACATCTGGACAAAAGTGGGAAGACGCAGACCTCTCCAGTGGGGCACTCAGTCTGGTGCCAGAAAACATGTGAAATCAGATCACAGACCTGGCTGAGCACGGGGCTACTTCCCAAGGTGTCCATTTTCTTAGAAGATTTTTCAGGTGAGTAAAACATTGTTTTCATAATAAAACCAAATCGAATATTTCTGAAGCAGAATGCAAACTTTTTGTTACTTTTTAAGATGTCACTCAAGCTTTCAGAGATGATTTTCAAAACCTAATGTACGAATTCCCCTTGGCCATCAGGAAGGCTTCAGTGGGAATGTTTGAAAAGCATGAAAGCCAAAATTTCTCGTTTGTTCCAATTTTACTATTTGGCCCCACATCATCTTCAACTTTACTGTTACCATTTCCCTCCACTCCATGTGACTTGGCCTTTTGGGATTTTTCCTTATTTTCCAAATATTCCTTCATTAGCATCTATTTCACCCCTGCCTAGAATCATCCTTGGAAATCCAATTCAAGCCTTACTTCTCTGAAACTTTTCTAAGCAGAATAGAATGGCAAGAGTAAATCTTTGGAGGCGGATAAATTATATTAATGTATTGTTCCCAATTGTTCACTGCCTTTACCGATAAGGTTCCCTTACCAGCTTCCCTGCGTTGCTGTGACCTCTCTATAGAAGCTGTAGACCTCTCTGCTGCCGCTCATAGCAGGCCTGGCCGAGTGACTTGTTTTGGCCATGGTATGTGAGTAGAAGTGACAGACTCCACATCCAAACAGCAGCTCTCAGTGCGCGGCTCAGTCACTTCTCTTTGCCTTCTACCACAACAAAATGGCAAGGCCGATGGCGGCCCTTTCAGCCCGAGTCCAGGAATGAAGAGGACACAGGAACGTTGTCAGCAAGACATAGCTGATGTGTGGCCTGAGTGAGAAACTGATCTTTACAGTTAGACGCTGAGATTTGACAACGGAGAGACCCACTTGGAACCCCAGAGTGGTATAAAGATTATTTTAAGCCAAAGGCATTTCAGTTCAACAGTTAGAGGAAAAAAAAAAGCCTTCTTAAAGCTTCTCTTATCTGACCAAAAGCAGCAACTTCTGGAAAATAAGGCTGCCATAAATGCTTCTTCAGAGTGGACCTACTTCAGGAAAGGAAACCGTGAATAAACCAACCATGCTCAGATCCATTCTCCAGGGAAGTTTCATGGCCCTGAAGGAGACATGAAAGAGGAGGCATATCACTCATAATTGCATAGAAAAACATTATCACAAACTTCCTGATCTCCTGTTTGTTCTCCTCAAAACCCATTTATCTTTTTTTTCTTTCTTTCTTTCTTTTTTTTTTTTTTTTTTTGAGACAGGGTCTTGCTCTGTTGCCCAGGCTGAGTGCAGTAGCGTGATCACAGTTCACTGAAACCTTGACCTCCCAGGCTCAAGCAATTCTCCCACCTCAGCCTCCTGAGTAGCTGGGACCACAGGCACATGCTGCCATGCCTGGCCAATTTTTGCATTTTTTGCAAAGACAGGGTTTCACCATGTTACTCAAGCTGTTCTTGAACTCCTGGGTTCAAACGATCCTCCCATCTCAGCCTTCCAAAGTGCTGGGATTACAGGAGTGAGCCACCATGCCCAGCCCCATTTATCTTTCTGAAAAGTCACTGTTTTCACATAAGTGCCTATCTTTTCCTGTTCTTTCCCTTCTAAGATGGTATATAAGCCTGTCTATCCACTCCTTTGAATTACTAAAATCAGAGTTACACACTGACTTCTGTGTGTATATGTATTACATGCATAAATAAAATCTCACATTTACCTCTTTTTAATCTGTCTTTGTCAGTTTAATTCACAGGCCTCAGGCACTGAACATAAAAGAATAGAGGAAAAAGTTTTCCTTTGCTATCAGAGCCATTCGTTATTACAGCAAACTGTTAACGAGAACCAGTGGGCCTGAATTTCCAATTATGCTTGCTGAGAGAAGCTCATGTTCTAAAAGGTCCTTCGTCAAATGTTCCTCCAACTTATAAACTAAATATGGGTAACGTTCTTTCCTTTCTGTGAAGAACAAATAGGATGAACAAACTGTGTCTGTTGTGTCAATATTATGTCACAGTAACACATCTTATTTTTCAGAAGATAAGTTATACATACTACAGTAAGAAAAGACATTGGATAATATTTGCCAAAATTTGAGAGAAACTTCTCCATCTAAAAATGGCAGTTTTAATGTTTCTATTAAATAATAAATAAGAAAGTGCTCATTAAATGTGCTTGGAACCCTCCCTTAGAATTATGACTGAATGTCCCATGGCCAATCTTAAGTACCCAGGTTGTAAAAGAGAATTCAATCCTGCCCCATGCCCCTCCTTTTTTAAGAGATGGGGTCTTGCTCTGCCACCCAGGCTGGAATACTGTGGTGATCATAGTTCAACAGAAACTCAAATTCTGGGCTCAAGTGATACTCCCACCTCAACCTTCTGAGTAGCTGGGATTACAGGTGCACACCAGCACACCCAGCTACTTTTGAAAGATTTTTTTTGTAGAGTTGGGGGTCTCGCTCTGCTGCCTAGGCTAATCTTAAACTAACAATCCTCCCACCTTAGCCTCCCAAAGCACTGGGATTATGGGGGTGAGCCACCTTACCTGACCTCCCTTCCCTTTTTGAAGTTGGCACCTTGCCATCCTACAGAACTTGGCTGTGGGTCATAGGCAGCACCTCTCTATCTGCCCCTAGATCGAGTAAACAGGATCCCAGAAATGCTCAGACATTTGGAAAATTCGTCATAGAGTAAGGGGGTGCAAAATTGTACAGATATTCCCTAGATTTTGTTGATCACATTGTTTAGATAGAACATAAAAGGCATAATGCACTGTCTGCTACTGTCTTAATGTGTGTGTATTCCCAAAATTCTTATGTTGAAACATAATCACTAATGTTATGATATTAGAAGGTGGGGTCTATGGGGGATGATTGGGTCATGAGGGCAGAGCCCTCACAAATGGAATTAGTGCTCTTGTAAAAGAGGTCCCCAAGAGCTGCCTTTCTGCCTTCCATCATGTGAGGACACAGCAAGAATGTTTCATCTGGCGGGAGAATGGGGGGTTGGAGACAGCAAACCACCGTGGCATGTATGTACCTATGCAACAATCCTGCAGGATGCAGGATGTGCACATGTACCCCAGAGCCCAAAATACAATAAAAAAAAATAAAAATAATAATAAAAAAAAAAAGAAAAGAATCATAGCTGAGGCTGGGCACAGTAATCCCAGCACTTTGGGAGGCCAAGGTGGGTGATATGGTTAGGCTTTGTGTCTCCACCCAAATGTCATCTTGAATTGTAATCCTGTAATCCTCACATGTCAAGAGAGAGACCAGGTGGCGGTAATTGAATCATGGGGCAGTTATCCGCGTGCTGTTCTCATGATAGTGAGTGAATTCTCAGTAGATCTGAAGGCATTTTAAAGGGCTCTTCCACCTTCACTCAGCACTTCTCTTTCCTGCCACCTTGTGAAGAAGGTGCTTGGCTTCCCTTTTGCCTTCTGTCATGATTGTAAGTTTCCTGAAGCCTCCCCAGCCATGCTGAACTGTAAGCCAATCAAAGCTCTTTCCTTTATAAATTCCCCAGTCTCAGGCAGTTCTTTATAGCAGTATTAAAATGGGCTAATACAGTGGGAGAATTGCTTGAGTCCAGAAGTTCAAGACCAGCCTGGGAATGTGGCAAAACCCCATCTCTACAAAAAATACAAAAATTATCTGGGCATGGTGGTATGTGCCTATAGTCCTAGCTACTTGGGAGACTGAAGCAAGAGTCTTGCTTGAGCCCAGGAGGTCAAGGCTACAATGAGCCATGATCACACTACTGCACTCCAGCCTGGGTGACAGAGGGAGACCCCTGAGTTGATGATTGTTATGTTTGGGTGATGGGTACATGGAGATTTCTTGTATATTCTCCCAATTTATGTGTAATTTAAATCTTTCCATAATAGTGAGAGAGAGAGAGAGAGAGATAAAGTAAGCCTGTTTCAGAGAAGAGAGTCATCCGATTTGGCAAATGTTTAAAACAACTGAGTAAACGACTTAACTTACTGAACCTCAGTTTATTCATCTATGATATGGGATTAATGATAACTATTTTACTGAATAGTATCTTAATAAGAGATTGCAAGGACAATACCCATTTGTCCACATGATAAATACCTGTTTGGAAAGAGACTTTTTTTGCTTTGGTTACTAAAATAACCCACAAAGTATTTGACATCTCTAGGTAGGAAGTCGGCTGTTGCAACTTGATTACAGTAAAGCATTTGGATTGGGCAGCTTGCTATTTTCAATATAAATATGTGATTGGCTCTTGGCTTAGTATTTTCATTGGCCAGTGGGTATTTTTTCCTGGGCGTCTCTAGCCCATGGTTGTCTGCCTATTCTCTATGAATTTGTAACCCCAGCCCAGCTGCTTTGTAGACCTCTCTTTAGAAGGGTGAGGGCCACACTCAGCCTGCCCATAAGAGGGAAGACCCAAAGGCCATCTCAGCAGCACAACCCATGGACATCTGCATTGTTACATTAAAACTGCTGAGATTCACTGGTCAATGCAATGATCCTCCATTGACCAGAGGAGGAGGGACATGGGTTCCCTGAGGACCCTGCATCCCTCTCCACCATCAGCATGCGTGGGCAGACTTTGGCTCCTCATGGTTGGAAGTTTTAACCTTTAACTGCCTTCTTTGTTTGAAAATAAATTCTTCCCATCTTTCCCCACCAGGTCTTGGAAATATGAAAAATAATTTAGAAGGGAAAGAATCTGCTTATAATTTCACTTTGCAACTAGAAGCATATTTCTTTACTCAGGCAAATGCAGATAAATTGGGAAAGACCTTAATGCTGTTCTCAATCCATGTGCGTTTTCTTTCTCACTGAGTTCCCACAGGTCTTTGGTTAAGCATTTAGAATATGTAGTATCTCAGTTATTTTCCTTATTGGACAGTGTGTTCTTCTTACATGTGATAGATGCACAATAAACATTTATTGCATGGATAAATGGATGGGTGGATGGATGGATGGATGGGTTTGCGGGTAAGTAAGTGACCGTATGAATCAATGGATAGGAGGGTAGATCGATGGATGGGTGGTTAGAATCCACTTTCTCTGTGTAGGTATCCCTCTGTAATTTCTACATGAGATCTATGTTATGGGCTAAATGTTTGTGCACCCTACAAAATATATGTGTTGATGCGCTACCCCCCAATATGATGGCATTTGGAGGTGGAGCTTTTCAGATGTAATTAGGCCTAGATTAGGCCACAAGGATGGGAGCCACATGGTGAGATTAGTGTCCTTATTATAAGAGGGGGCACCAGAGCTTTCTCTCTTCCATTTGCACAAACCAAGGAAAGGCCGTGTGAGCACACAGCGGGAAGGTGCCCTCACGAGAAGGAAAGAGCCCTCACAAAGAACTGGATCTGCCGGCACCTTGATCTTGGACTTCCTACGCTGCAGAACTATGAGAAATGAATGTCTGTTGTTTAAGCCATCTATGGATAGAGGAATAATCTATCCATCTGGATAACACCTTCCAGTCTATGGTGTTTTGTTACAACAGCTCAACCTACCGCAGTCTGCTTCTACCCATAAGTATACTTCCGCTTCCAGCTCCAAATGCACATGTGATTGCTTCTGTTCTGTGTGCCTGTGTCTGTGTGTGTTTCTCCTTCTTCTGCATGTGGTTTCATTGAAGGGGCAAGTAATACTTCAGGCATTTCTGTAAAACAGGTATGATTATGGCTCCTATCTTATAAAATTGTTATGAGTGTTTGATATTATTATTAATTTATACTTATCACTATTAATCACTAGACTTGAATTTAAAAAGCCCAAATTTATTTTGTCTTACATTATCATTCGTAAAGGTAGTTTTCATGGTTAAGACTGGGTTTGTATCTTAGTTTTACCCACCATTCATCCATCCATCCATGCATCGCCTCAGTTTTCCCATCTGTAAAATGGGCACGATAAGACTTTCCCTAACAGCATAGGGTGAAATAATCCATGTAAATTGCTTAGTACAATGTCTAGCACATAGTAAGCACTAACACATAACATACTATATGTCAGCCAATAGAAAGAGTAGAGTTCTGTGGGCAATTCTAGTATTTGAAGGGAGAAAAATCTATAGATACGGGGCATGATGAGGATGCAGTGGTGATGACTTTGCAGGCATCTTCCCAAGGCTCTGAATCCTCGTGGGAGGACAGGGAAGACAGGTCACACTGAGTGTGTAATGGAAGGCATCCCCTACCTTCCACCCCTGATGGATGGGATCAGTGGTCATGGGTGTCGAGTGTTGCCTTTCTTCACTGAGCAGGAATGCTGGCTTGCAGCCCCGTGGTGTCTCTGTGTTGAATGTTTCCCTCCAGAACTGGTTTGACCACGAATTCGTTCTGTGAGGACAGACCTCTGTGGATCCTTTATTGTGTTTTTCAGCTGAGTTTCTTAGCACATTCTTAACAAAACTGAAAGCAGATGTCTGTGTTTATAAAGTAAGATGAACTAGACACAGAAAATGTATTAAGAAAAGGTAACATATCAGGTTGAGGAAGGGACGTGCTCTCTTCTGTTTTTATAAAATGAGGTTAGAAGGTCAGCCATAGCCCTGTGTCTGGTTTTCTGGGGTGCCCCTGGCACTCTCGTTGGGGCTTCCTAATTCCTGGATCCTGTCCCTGTTGTGTACAGACGTGCCTTTCTGTGTGGTTTGGAAGGAAAAACTGTTATTAAAAGACAAGTTGGCACCATCTCTCAGGTTCAACTACCTGCATTTTCGTTCTTTGTCCCCCTCTCCACGACAGTGGCTAGACGTTCCTGAGCTGGGTAACAACTGATGGGCAGAAGTGGAAAGAAAGGCCAGGGGAGCTAAGTGGTCATACCACCTGAAGCTTCTGTCTATATAAACTCTTCCCACTGCTGGGGCTGATGGCCACATCCGACATCTGTCCTCTCCTCAAGGAATCTCAGAAAATGTCTAGGCTGTGTGCTCTCTGCTTATTGCTAAGAATAAAAGTGTAAGCAGGAATGCATTGCTATTACGACAGCCAGCATTTACGGAGTCTTTCCCATGTGCTGGGATTATAGTAAGATCTTTGCAAGCATTTCTATCATGCTCCCTCTTTTAAGACTATTGGTAATCAGGGCTCCTGTCAGCTCATTGGCACGGTTACAGCTGTGCCACTTGTTAAAATCTGGAACTACTACAGTACTAGATGGTAATGAGATGATGCCTGAACACATCAAGTGCCTGCAACAACCCATTGCGCTGGGCCGAGGTAGGGTGTTCTGAGGGGCTGCCCTGGTGTCTACCCCTCTCCAGCAACCTACTGGGCCGCTAACAGCTCCTATCCCCATTTGACACCCCCCCAGGCAGACTGGGCCCAGACCCTGGAAGGGGAGATGCCACTCTGGAACCCCAGTGGGGAAAACCCAGTGCCCCCCGGCTCTCTAAGCTGTGTGTACATGCCACCATCTGGTGCCCTCTGTAATTACTACAGCTGCTTGTCAGAGCAGCCTCCGCAGTGGAGAATGGAGCATGTGAAATATTTTCAGTGTCACCTGCCTTTCTTTTGCTTTTTGCATCAACTACATTAGGATTAGGCAAAATCAACTAAAGGATTTTTTAAAATCTCACCAGAAATTAAATGTTTTTCTTTTAAAATTATTTTTAATTTTTTTTTTTTTTGTATGTTTTTCAGGCTAGTCTTCATTTTTATTTTGGGTTCAAGGGTCCATGTGCAAGTTTGTTACATAGGTAAATTGCATGTAATGGGGGTTTGGTATACAGATTATTTCATCACTCAGATAATAAATAAGCCTTGTACACAATAGGTAGGGGTTTTGTTTTGGAAATGGAGTCTTGCTCTGTTTCCCAGGCTAGAGTGCAGTGATGTGTTCTCGGCCCACTGCAAACTCCGCCTCCCAGGTTCAAGTGATTTTCCTGCCTCAGCCTCCCAAATAGCTGGGATTATAGGTGTGTGCCACCACACCCAGGTGATTTTTGTATTTTTACAGGCTGCTCTTGAACTCCTGACCTCGGGTAATCTGCCAGCCTCGGCCTCCGAAAGTGCTGGGAATACAGGTGTAAGCCACCACGCCTGGCCCTCAATAGGTAGTTTTTTGACCCTTCCCGTCCCCCAGCCCTGCACCCTCAAGTAGGTCCAAGTGTCTGTCATGCCTTCTTTGTGTCCATATCTACTCACTGTTTAGCTGCCACTTATAAGTGAGAACGTGTGGCATTTGGTTTTCTGTTCCTATGTTAGTTTGCACAGGATGATAGCCTCCAGTTCCATCCATTCTTCTGCAGATGACATGATCTCATTCTTTTTTATGTCCGTGTAGTATTCCATGGTGTATAAGTACCACATTTTCCTTATCCAGTCTACTGCTGATGGGCACAGGCTAGTCTTGAGCTCAGGCTGTAGCTGTCTTCCCTCCTTGGCCTCCCATAATGCTGGGATTACCGGAATGAGCCACCACACCTGGCCTTTTTAATTTTTAGCTACTGTCTTAGAGACTTGGTTTGTACATACCTGTAATTATCACACAGTTGTAATTACAGCAATTTATTTTTTAAATCTTGTTTCTTTCGTGGAACATTACGTCCTAAGTATTTTCTCAAATTATTACAGTTTTCCAAATTATTATTTTAATAATATATCAGATCCCACTTGGAAGGGATCTGCTAAATTGGGGATCTGATCCCAGCAGGTATCAGACGGCTAGCCACAGTTCTCTGGATGGGCTAAATTCATTGTCCTGAAGAAGAAATCTCTGTAGAATGTCACAAACAGCCATGATTACAGCATTGGCAAGACACCTGGCTCTTTGCTTCTACACTATTTTACTGCCCTTTTTTGGGGAAGTTCAATGCCCGTGTTACTTCCAAGCTTTTGGTAGGGGTACTAAACCTTCAGTTAAAGCAAGGCAACTAGAACAAGTTGTTAGTTTTGAAAACACAGCCTGGCCACTAGGTTCTAGAAGGAGGCCACTAATTTCTCAGAAACATCACTTCATGATCTCAAGGACACTAATTTATTGATTTATGACAACATTTTAAAAAATTGGGTCACGCTTTCCCATGCCCTGAATCAATTGTCCCTACATTTTGCCATGTCTTCTTTCAAGTTGGGAAAGTAATGAAGAAAAATAAGAGAAGGCTTGAAAACACGAGATATTCAACAGGATTTACCTAACAGAACAGTTTTGACTTGATCTGATTTTAGGTAATTACCTCTCTTTTCAAAGTTCGTTTCTCTTGTGCTTTTGCTGGTCTTGATGTGTCACACAACAGCATTCACCCCCAAGATCTGCTGCTCTTAAAGCAGTAGAAAAAACAGCTTATTTCCTTTATCAAATGTCAAGTATGAAATATAGGTCCACGTATAAAATAAGGAATTTGACATCAGCCATAAAAATCTGCCCACATACAGGTGGAAAATGAAAAAAAAAAAAAAAAACCCAAACCACAATGCCTAGATTAATAAAAAATTTCATAAACCCAAGCAAACATTAACATTACTGACAGCTGGATATCTAATCTGAGTCATTACTTAAATAGGGCAACTCAAGCTATGTTCACCCAATCCTGGATATTTTCATTCAAAAGGTGAGACTTTCCTGGAACTGGGTTTTCTAATGCCTTAACAAAGTTAGTCACTGCAAATAAAGGAGGGAACTCAGCTAGCTCCATGGCAACTGCATATATATACACACACACACCCACCCACACACACACACATACACATATATGATAAATATATATGGATTGGATAAATATACAGGATAAATAAATATATACATATATATGATAAACACTTTTTTTCCTTATAGAACTTTTTTTAAACTTTGAGCATGTTTTAAAATGCTTTGTTTCAGGCTGGATGCGGTGGCTCATGCCTGTAATTTCAGCACTTTTGGAGGCCGACGCAGGCAGATCACGAGGTCAAGAGATCAAGACAATCCTGGCCAATAGTGAGACCATTTAGTAGAGATGGTGAAACCCTGTCTCTACCAAAATACAAACATTAGCTGGGCATGGTGGCCTGTGCCTGTCGTCCCAGCCACTCAGGAGGCTGAGGCAGGAGAATCGCATGAACCCGGGAGGTGGAGGTTGCAGCTCTGTTACAGCTGAGATCGCGCTTCTGCTCTCTAGTCTGATGACAGAACAAGACTCCATCTCAAAAAATAAATAGATAGATAGATAATAAAATAAAATGCTTTACTTCAAGTAAAGGGGTACATTTGCAAAGATTCCCTGCAGGGAAAAAGGGAAAAATATCACTTTTTCCAGGACTTCCTTTGTGTCAAGCATTGAGATGGTATCTTTGCAGTGTTGTCTCGTAGAAATTGGCCAAAGCAAAACAAACAAATAAAAAAGAGATTGGCCAAACCACACCTGAGAACTGTTCCCAGGGGCTCCACAGCACTCAGCCAATATGCCCTTATATTCTCTTGGCCAAAGAGAGAGCACATGACTTTAAATAAGCCAATCACCTCCTCTCTCCCAGGAACTTGGCTCTTGAGTAGAATGTCAAAAAGACTGGAAATGATGGAAAGCGATTTGTCTCCCATGGCGATGTCCTGAAGAGAGTCTCCATTAGATCCATGAAGTAGCTCTGATTCCTCTAAGTGTTGTCTTGTCTTCTAACACTTTGAATGACCCCCATCCTTCCAATGTATTTTTTCCTCTTTAAGTTAATCGGAGGAAAAACTTTGCTCACAAGTGAATACCCCTACTTGCTACCTCTATCACTCTGTCTCTGACATCTCCACTCCCTGGGCCTGCCTACTGCATAATTCCAGAAGATACTGTTCATACTGTATTGTATGGAGTTATGAATGGTCTCCTTGGCATTGTGCAAGTCATGGCTCTGTTGCAGCAGTCTGTTCTAGACATTCCTGCCAAGGGCTGTGTTTCTAGAGGACACATATCAATGTGTCATTTCTTTCCTCAAAAACCGTCAGTGATGCTCTATTACGATAAATACTAAGATCCAAACAGGCTTCAGGACACTGCACCTGCCTCCCACTGGTTCTCTCGGCATCACTGTTCACTGCATGCCCCTTCCTTTTACACCGTCTGGCACCCAAGGCCAGGCCAATCAATCAAACCATTCTACACCCTGCGTTCTTCATCTTCTTTGCCTGATCCAGCACGGGAATCTCTTCCCTTTTTTCTCTCAGTACCTCATCAGTCAACATTCTAACCACCTTCAGAGACCCTGCTGACATTCTACTGTCATTGACTTCCTAGACCTTCCTGGTCAAATGACCACATTACTTTATCTTGCGGTTGACCAGTTGTACTTTGTACCCCTGAATATTGCACTTCAATTGCTTGTCTCTAATGAGAGTCTCGATCAAAAGTCTTGGCTGAGTGCAGTGGCTCATGTGAGCCTGTAATCCCAGTGCTTCAGGGTGCCAAAGTGGAAGGATCCCTTGAAGCCAGGAGTTCAAGACCAGCCTAGGCAACATAGCCAGGACAATATGTGTTCTGAAGCTGGGCATGCAGTGAACGGTGATGCCGAGAGAACCAGTGGGAGGCAGGTGCAGTGTCCTGAAGCCTGTTTGGATCTTAGTATTTATCATAATGGAGCATCACTGACAGTTTTTGAGGAAAGAAATGACACATTGATATGTGTCCTGAAGCTGATCTTGAAGCCAGGAGTTCAAGACCAGCCTAGGCAACATAGTGAGACCCGCGCTGAGCACAATGGCATTCAGCTGTAATCCCAGCTACTTAGGAAGCTGAACTGGGAGGATCACTTGAGCCCGGGAGGTCAAGGCTGCAATGAGCTATGATGGTGTTGCTTCACCCCAGCCTAGATAATAGAGCAAGATCCTGTCAAAAAAAAACCCAAAACACCAAAAGCCTCGTCTCCCCTATTTTATTGTGAGCTCCCAGAGGGCAATGAATACACTGCCAGCCTGGCATCTCCCACAGCGCCCTAGCAGAGCACCTCACTCCCTCCATGCTTTCTATTCAACAGAATGGAAACCTTTACAGTTCTTTCCAGGGAGCTGGAAAGAGTTAATATGGAGAATCCTAGGAAAGTAATTTTTTTTAAGACAGAGTCTCGCTCTGTCACCCAGGCTGGAGTGCGGTGGCGCAATCTCAGCTCACTGCAGCCTTCTTCAGGGTTCAGGTGATTCTCCTGCCTCAACCTCCCGAGTAGGTGGGATTACAGGCATGCACCACCATACCCAGCTAATTTTTGTATTTTTAGTAGAGACAGGGTTTCACCACGTTGGCCAGGCTGGTCTCGAACTCCTAAGCTCCAGCAATCTACCCACCTCGGCCTCCCAAAGTGCTAGGGTTACAGGCATGAACCACCACACCCGGCTGGAAAGTAACTTTTATGAACTAGGCTTGTCCTCTTATGTCTCGCATCATACAAGTCTCTCTCTCAAGCTCTGTGTCCCCAATGCCACTGGAGGCTCTGAGTCCCTGTTCAGCTTTATGATAACAATGCACCTTGCAAGAAGCAGCCTTTTTTTTTTTTCTTTTACACAGCCTCTCGCTCTGTCACCCAGGCTAAAGTGTGCAGTGGGGCAATCTCAGCTCACTGCAACCTCCGTCTCCTGGGTTCAATCAATTCTCCTGCTTCAGCCTCCCAAGTAACTGGGATTACAGACGTGTGCTACCACACCTGGCTGATTTTTTTGTATTTTTAGCAGAGACGGGGTTTCACCATGTTGACCAGGCTGGTCTCAAACTCCTGACCTCAGCGATCTGCCTGCCTTGGCCTCCCAAAGTGCTGGGATTATAGGCATAAGCCACCATGCCTGGCCAAGAAACAGTCTTGCTCTTCAGGTAAATTTTCTTCACTTTATTACCAGAGAGAACTGTGCAAAATACCTGAAAGAGTGAGTGAATTCAATAAATAAATATATTAAGGGAAAACTTTTTCTCAAAAATAGATGCTTTTCTTCAAATGTCAAATGATCCATCTTCATTCTTGGAACTTTATTTTCTGAGAGACACTGAGTATGTGCGTCATTTTAATAATGTCTTTGACAGCAGTATCTTAAATTTTAAAGGGGAAAATACAATTATGTATACGAAAGAGGGTCATGCGACATATTATATTACCTTTTTTCATCAAAATGTGTCACACTGTACCCAGGATAAAAACAATAGTGGAATTTAAGGGCATCATCAGGGAGTTTAAATTTCTCAGTTGGAAATCCTGCACAGTTAGAAGTGGGCTATATTTAAGAACAATGGTATTTTATTTTAGTAACTTGTTCCCTTCCTGGTAGAACATTCATTTCTGTTACTTTTGTGAATTTCTGTTGCTTTTGGCCTAATATAGTGACTCATTTTCCTGCACTGAATCACTGACTGTAATTTCCTAATAAAAGATCATTGCATTATCTGGCATGGCCCCTTTGAAGCATCCTCATTCTTGCTTCTCCAGAAAAAGAATTCCTTAATAATGAAGGAAGAGAAGAAGGAAGGAGGGAAGGAAAAAACATAGAAAAGAGGGAAGAAAGAGGGAGGGAGAAAGGGAAGGAGAAGGGAAGAAAGGAGAAAGTGAAGGTAGGAAGGAGAAAAGGAAGGAGGGAGAGAAGGAAGGAGGAAGGAAAAGAAGGGAGGGAGGGAGGGAGGGGAAGGAAGAAAGGAATGAGGGAGAAAGAAGAAAGGACGGGAGGGAGGAGAGAGGGAAGGAAGGGAGGGAAGGAGGGGAAAGAAGGAAGGAAGGAAAGGAGAGAGGGAGAAGGGGAAGAAAAGAAAAGGGAGGAAGGAAGGAAGAAAAGGAAGGAAGAAGAGGAAAAGCCGCTACCTTCCTTTGACCTGGTGCACAGCTTGAGTGATGCTCTTTCTCTGAGGCCTCACATGGCCCCTCAAGCTCCTGTGTGTGAAATCTCCACCCTCCTGTGGTGGGGGTGGTTCTGAGTCTGTCCCCTACTGTGGCCAGCTGCTTGCTTTCCTGTCTTCATAATCCGTCCTCCACAGGTGCCCTCCCAATCTTCTGCCTTTTCTTTTCCCATGTGCTCTTTTTTCTCTTCCCTTTATTTCTGCATATTCCTCCTTTTCACATTCACTTAGCAGAAAGAGTAGACGCACGCCCATCTAAGGACTATTTGAGTGTCTCTGGAACATCGACTCCCATTGTACCGCTTCTCCAAGGTTCTTTCCACCACCAAGCTACCTTCCCTATTCAGTGCCCATAAAACCCCAGTTCCTTCTTCGAGTGCTGTGTACCCCTCAAGACTTCCATAGTTAAGGAAATAATTGAAGACCCTTACTCCTCTCTAATCCATCTGTCTTGAACTCCTTTAGAACACCTGCTCTCATACAATGACAAAATGGTGAATTTATCCATCTTTAAAACAAAAAAACAAGATTCCAGCCAGGTGTGATGGCTCATGCCTATAATCCCAGCACTTTGGGAGTACAAGGTGGGAAGGTCTCTTGAGCCCAGGAGTTCCAGACCAGCCGGGACAACACGGCAAGATACTGTCTCTACAAATTTAAAAAACAGCTGGACATGGTGGCACACACCTGTAGTCCCAGCTACTTGGGAGGCTGAGTTGGGAGGATTGCTTGAGCCCAGGAGGTCAGGGCTGCAGTGAGCTGTGTTCCCACGCCAGCATTGGGTAAATTGCATTACATTTTAAAAAAAAAAAAAAAAAAAAAAAAAAAAAGATGATTCTAAGACTTAGGTTGTTTTCAATTAATCTTAAATTATACAAATAATATAAAAAACTTCAAGAGTTATAGACAAACTTAAAGTCTTCTCACTTCCCATCTTAATACCTGCTTTCACCAAGCTGGTGTGTATCCTTCCAGAGTATTTTCTGTGCACTAATGTATATGTCTGGGGAGCTGTTGAAGCTTATATAGTTATTTGATAGTGGGACAGGCGTGGTGGCTCCTGTCTGTAATCCCAGTACTTTGGGAGGTGGAGGAGGGTGGATCACCTGAGGTCAGGAGTTTGAGACCAGCCTGGTCAACATGGTAAAACCCCATCTCTACTAAAAATACAAAAATTACCTGGGCATGGTGGCATGTGCCTGCAATCCCAGCTACTTGGGAGACTAAGGCAGGAAAATCACTTGAACCCAGGAGGTGGAGGTTGCAGTGAGCAGAGACTGTGCCACTGCACTCCAGCCTGGGTGACAAGAGCAAAATTCCATCTCAAATAAATAAATAAATAAATAAAATTATTTGATTTTATTTTAGGTTCCAGAACTAATAATGGGAGTCAAGGCCAAATCTTTAAGAAGCTACAAATGCCTGTTAATGGCCTTTAGTGATATCCTTGTGCTGTGTCGTGTCATTCTCAAAGGCAGACAATTGCTCTACCAAACTGCCAAATTGAAGTTTAGTGTCTGATAACAACTGTGGATGTTTGAGAAACAGCATTGCCCTGTGGGATCCGTGGGGCCTCACTTGCTGCTGGTAGTCATGGCAGGGATGGATGCGGGAGGCTGGGATCCCCCCAGCATGGCTAGGAGTGTTGAATGCCATCTTCCTGTAGGGGTCTGCTTCTCAGGTCCATCCTGCTTCTCAGAATCTCAGAATTCTGTCATGGATGCTGCAAAAACCGACTAAGGAGGCCAAGTGCACTTGGTTTACATTCTTTCTAGATTTTTGGATAAAACAATTTAAAAATTTCACTCAGAATAACTGTGTTTATTTTTGTAAAGCAAAATCAAGCCAAGTGCCATTGGAGCTCCTGGCAGCTTCCTAATACTTAATACTTGATGAACGTCCTGCTAGACAAGCCAGACTTGATGAGGACGGGAAGCCGATATTTAGTCGACGGTGACATCATCGTGTCAATGTTTTTTTCGTTTTCTAAGGAACACTGGCTGCACACCAAGAAATGAAAATTGTCAGTTAATGGATGCTAATGGGAAACCTAATAGGCAGTAGAGGCCAGCACTTTTCTTACTATGGCCCATGGCAAAGCACAAGACTGACGGAGAGATGAGAGCACTGCTAGTTCTTTTATAAGTAAAAGATGTTTCTCCAGTAATGCGGTGAAGCTCCTTTACTCGCAGAAGGCTGAACTAGTATGAAATAAGGCCAGGCATCATTCAAGTTAGTCTAATAGCAAAATATATTTACATACATAAATAAATGTGTATATTACCTTTCTATGCAATGACATCTCTTTACAAAGAAAATGTGTTCATTATTTCTAAAAATAGAAATATTGCATAATCAAAAGGAGAGAATCACCTTTATTCAACTGCAAAGAAATAATCCACTGTTAGTATTTTCATGTGTATCTTTCCATTCTTTTTGTTGATATGTATATACATTTTGATTTTTAAAAACATCTTCCTGTGAATTTTAAGATATGTATAGACTTGTGTGGCCCCCACCAAAATTAGAATATCCAACAGTTTTGTCACCCCCTCAAAATCCCCTCTTGTATCCCTTGATAGTCACATCTTCCCTCCCTCGAACCTCTGCATCTCCTGGTCTGTTCTCAGTCACTATAGTTTTGGGTTTTTGAAAGGTCATATAAATGGAGTTATAGAGTAACCTCCTAAGACTCACTTATTTCACTCAGTATGTGTGACATTAATATATGATGTATGTATCAATAGTTCATTTCTTTTTAATGCTAAGTACTATTCCATTGTATGACTGTCCCCATGGTTTGTTTATTCACTTACTGGTTGAAAGGCATTTGGGATGTTTTCAATTTTGGTGATTGTGAATAAAGTTGCTATAAATAGTTGTGTACAAATTTTTGTGTGAGCATAAGCTTTCATTTCTCTGGGGTTTAAATACCTAGGAGAGGGATTAGTGGGTTATATGAAGTGTATGTTTAACTTTGTGAAAAACTGCCAAACTTCCAGCCCGAGCAACATAGCAAGATGCAGTCTGATACAGTCTGGACGTTGTCCCAATCCACATCTCATGTTGAAATGTACTCCCCGGTGTTTGAGATGGGGCCTGGTGGGAGGTCATTGGACCATGTGGGCAGATTTCTCATGAATGGTTAAATATTATTCTCTTGGTACTGTCCTTGGAAGATCTGGTCGTTTAAAAGTGTGTGAAAGAAAAATATCTTGCGGCCCCAAAATCACTAAGCTAAAGGGAAAAGTCAAGCTGGGAACTTCTTAGGACAAACCTGTCTCCCATTCTATTAAAAGTCACCCCTCTGCTTACTGAGATAAATGCATGTCAGATTGCCTTCTTTGGAGAGGCTAATCAGAAACTCAAAAGGATGCAACCATTTGTCTCTTATCTACCTATGACCTGGAAGCCCCCTCCCCACTTTGAGTTTTCCCATCTTCCTGGACTGAACCAGTGTTCATCTTACATATGTTGATTGATGTCTCATGTCTCCCTAAAATGTATAAAAGCATACTGTGCTCTGACCATCTTGGCCACATGTCATCAGGACCTCCTGAGGCTGTGTCACCGGTGCGTGTCCTCAACCTTGCCAAAATAAACTTTCTAAATTAACTGAGACCTGTCTCAAATTTTTGGGTTCAAATTTTGGTAACCATGAAGGGATTCTGAGTGGAGATGCCTCTGACCTTTGACAAATCTCCTATTGGTTCTTGGTACCGGCATGAGCTAGCTTTATAACTCAAATCAATCGGACAATTTGCTGAGGTCTGGGAGCACCCCCTCCAGAGGATCCCTGATCTCCCAAAATTTGGTCGAGATCTAAAGTTTATTTTGCTGTAAAACTCCCTTTTTTTTTTAGTTTTACTTGCTGGCAACAAGGAAGGCAAGTTTGCCCTGCTTCCACGAGGACGGAAGGCAGGTAACTCCTTTATAGATTTTAAGCGCACTTCCAACAAGAAAGATGAGGTTTTTTTCCTGCTTCTAGGGTGGTAGAGAGCAGTCTTCAGCCTGAGACCCATCCCTAGGGGCAAGAAAGTAAATTGGGGTTTGTCTTGGCTAAAGTTAAGATTAACAGCCAGCTTGTCTTAATTTCTCCTTGCCTCTGGAGCGCTCAGTAGTCATATGAGTTGTGCAATCATTTGTTTTGCTTAACTGGTTTGTTGTTGTTGCTGTTTGCTTCTCTTCTTGTTGTTTCAGTCTTTTCCGCATTGGGTTTGATCAACTCTCTCTGGCTTGATCAAATCCAAAGGAAAGTTCCAAATTATGGGGAACGAGGCCTCTGAAGTGGCTAAATTCCCACACATACACACACAAAAGGTGGCATGCTGGGGGAGAAGAACAGCCAGCAAAAGGAAACAAAAAAAAAGAGGAAAGATTTTAGATTTTGATTACTAAGGGGCTTTATTTATATAACAGGACCACCTTTTTGCTAGTCAGGCCAAACCGAGGGAGCAATGGCTGTACTTCTGAAACAGCAGTAATTTGTCCTAGCGAAAATATGGTAATGAGATTTAAAAAGATTTTTTAAAAGAAGCTCAATGATTAAAAGTCGGCTTAATTAAAAGCTAACATCCAAGAAGTGTGTGTGTACGTATACATATGTGTGTTTGTATTTAAAAGGCCTTCATGTTGTTGTTTTTAGTTTTCTCCTAGGACCTTGTGTTTTTTATCAGCAAAAGTTGTTTTCTTCTCAGTTGACTGAATTCTGTTTTCTTCATTTACTTCTGCTGTGTCTCTTTTCTCTTGCACTCTCTGTTGCATGGGTGACCTAAAATAGTTTATAATAGCCTGGGGTTCCTTAAAGAAAACTGAGGAGGCACCAGACTCTTTTGGAGGGAGAAACTTGTTTTTCCTTATGGAACCCCAAGAATGTAAACAGTTAAGTTCATCTGAGCTCTTAAACTGCTTACTTTTGTATTGCGTTACCTGGCGTGTTTTTTTTTCAACTAAAATGGTTACTGCCACAGAGGTTACTCATGGGTTTTTAAGGAAGAGTGTGGTTTAGACACTTAGAAATATCTTTGTTAAAAATTTTATTTTTCTTTCAGTGTACCGTAAGAGCATCACATGGTCTAGCCTCATAATAATTCTCCCTTTTTGGAGACCCAGGATTCAATGTGGGCTCTGCCTAGAGCTCAGAGATCCAGTTAAAAGATAGGTAGTCCCTATCTAAATAAAACTGGTCTCCTTATACAATCCTCTGGTAGATTTCTATTACTTTATGTTTGATTTGGCATTCGTCCTTAATCTCCCTCTAGCACCACCAGACTTTTTCTTTCTGTACCTTATGATGTAAATTTTGCTATTTGATTTTCACCTGAGTGTTTTCCTTTAATATACAAATTTAAGGCTATTTAGCTGACAACTGCCTAGGATTGTGAAACAGGTTAGAAAACGTTTTTTTATAAATCTATAAGATGTACTTCTATTGGCATGCCTAATGCGTCTAGGTATTTATGTGTTGTGTACACAATGTTTTACTACTGAAAATATATAAAAAAGCTCTAACTGGCTCAAGAAAACAAAAGCACTGGAATGAAATACTTTATCAGGGAAAAAGAAAAGATTAGTCAAATGCTTTTTCCAGTTTATGTAACTTAACTAAAATCTTTAATAAATAAGCTAAAATTATTATTTATTGGTAAAGTAATATTATAAATGTCTTAAGAATTGCCAGTGTACATTTTTGTTTGCATTTATTAATCAAGCAATTTCATGCTTATCCCTGCCAGATACTATAAAGTGTCAAAATTTGGCATGGAGGTTACAAAACTATAAACCCAGCTCAGAACAGAATGATCTTTGCTTGTGTAATCTTTAATAAGTAAGACATTGATATTCATTTAATAAAAATAGCTTCATCTTAAATTTAGTAAGATTACCATAACTTCTAATCTTATGGCTTTAGGTGGCCTAGTCCACAGGCAGTAAGGTTTGTTATCATCTTTGTTTCAAGCTAAACTATAAACTAAGTTCCTCCCAAAGTTAGTTTGGCCTATGCCCAGGAATGAGAAAGGACAGGTTGGAAGTTAAAAGCAAGATGGACTCAGTTAGGTCAAATCTTTTTCACTGTCTCAGTTATAATTTTGCAATGGCAATTCCTTAACTTTAAATGATAACTGTCACAGTTTTCATAAATAATCTAGGTAAACAAAATAAAATAATTAGGTAAATGTAATAGGATAAATACTTGTAGAAAAACTAATAATTGTAGAATCTAAAGTTATATTAAATTGAATTATAAATATTTTATTATTAGGGTATTTTCCAATAAAAATATATTTGTAGGAAAACATTCTTTCTTAAAAAGTATGTCCTTTTAAAAAAATAGGAACAATTTTTTGTCTAATTCAAAGCTTATTTAAAGGTCATGTATAAAACAAGGTAAAAGGAACCAGGAAATAAAAGAGATGTAAAGAAAGTTATAAAAATAAAGAGAGTTTTGTTTGTTTTTGGTGAGGAACTTCAAGAGAAATAATTTCATTTGAGAAAGAATCTTGTATGGTAAATTTAGTCCTAGAGTAAAATGACTGGTTGTTTAAGAAAGAGAGATGTTCAGGACAAACCAGGAAGTCAAAGCATGTGATGAATAGTCTGTGTAAATCACAATAAGAGGATTTACTTTTTTTAAAAGCCAAAAACTTTTATATGATCAAGTTGTCACATTATTATTGTTTTGGTTTGCTTAGGAAAAAAATTGAGATTTGAAAATTTTTTTTAATTAAGATTATTACATCCATGTATCTTTCTGTATGCACTTTTAAAGTACTTGTGACATTGAGTTACAGGGCTTTGACTCCTGGGTCTAAAAAAGACATCAAGTCCTGCTAAATTTTAAATGCTGACAGTAATTGAAAACCTATCTTCAGGCCCAGTAGAAGATGCCAAGCAAAATAAACTGCATTCCTGAAACACAGGGCCAAAAGTTAAAGCTATTCAACTCCTGAAGGCCCAGGGACTATCGTGGAAGAGGTGAACAAGTAAGATTGTGTGGGCTGATTTTGAGAGATAAAATATGTTCAGTTTCTCTATAAATTAATCATTAATGTCAAAGGCACACTGATGCAAACCAGCATATGGGCCCCTATGTCAGATTAACAACGTTTTTCGAAGCATTAACCAACTCCTCACTACAGGCCACCATGCCAGCTGGTTTCTATATTTTACTGATAAAAACATTATACCGATGAACATACGTGGAGCTAAATTTTTTCATATATTCTAAATGTTTCCCTAGGACAGATCCTGAGAAGTATAATTGTTCTTTCAAATTGCATATTTTTAAGGCTTTAAAAAATACGTAATGCTAAACTGTCCTACAGAAAGGCTATTAAACACTCATCACAGGCCAGGCACAGTGGCTTACACCTGTAATCCTATCACTTTAGGAGGCGGAGACAGTTAGATCACCTGAGCTCAGGAGTTCAAGACCAGCTGACCAACATGGTAAAACCCCTTCTCTACAAAACATACAAAAATATTAGCCGAGAGTGGTGGGATATGCCTGTAGTCCCACCTACCTGAGGGGCTGAAGCAGAAGGATTGCTTGAACCTAGGAGGTCAAGGCTTGTAGTGAGCTGAGATCACATCACTGCACTCCAGCCTGGGTGACAAAGTGAGATTCTGTCTCAAAAACAAACACAAAAAACAAAAAAGCACTCATCATCAGGGTGTGAAATAAGTTGGGTATTACCATTGCTTTCTTAGTAGCTTTAAAAAAATATTGTTTTGGTTTTCTTAAAAAATATATTAATTATGTTAATACAACAAGGCTGAATATTTAAATGCATTTTGCCATTCATATGTCTTTTTTTGGTGTGTTATGATCTCTTCGTGTCCTTTGTGCATTTTTATATAGGAACAGTTCATCTGTTTCTTACTGTTGTATAATAACTTAATTTTATTCCAAGTGTTTTCCTCCCAGAGTTTTACTTCAATGCATCTAAATTGTGTAGGTGCCTTTTGAGTCTTTTACTATAAACGTTATAAACCATGAATCCAGATTTAGGAAATAAAAATAAACAACAAATAATCGTTTAATAATTATGGCCCAAATAAACATGGGACATACCTATACTAAAAATGTGTTTGCTATTTAACTGAAATTTATTGTTTTGTTTTGTTTTGAGACAGAGTCTTGCTCTGTTGTCCAGGCTGAAGTGCAGTAGTGCGATATTGGTTCACTGCAACCTCTGCCTCCCAGGTTCAACCGATTCTCCTGCCTCACCCTCCTGAGTAGCTCGGATTACATGCATGTGCCACCATGCCTGGATAATTTTTGTATTTTTAGTAGAGATAGGGTTTCACCATGTTAGCCAGGTTTGTCTCGAACTCCTGACCTCAGATGATCTGCCCGTCTCAGCCTCCCAGAGTGCTGAGATTACAGGCATGAGCCACTATGCCCGGCCTATTCTGAAATTTAAATGTAACTGATAATGCTGTATTCTAACAACCCCAGCTAGAGGCCACAACTGTAGTGGAGTGTGTCTGAATTGGGTGTTAGGTTTTAAAGTCAGCACATTTGGCAAAAATTGTGAAAGCTAAAAGTTCGCTTAAAATTTCTTTAAATGGCTTTCAATAGGCGGTATGCTTGGAGTTTCCCCTTCCATTCTATATGGTAATTCTCATGCACAACAAAGTTAAGAACCTCTCAGGGAATAAAAGTTCATTCAAACCATCGCATTCTCATGATCACAGGTATGGGGAGGAAAAACAAGGGGAAGTCAACATGTTCCTGCTGGCCTGCAGGGTTTATTATGTTTGATATCAGATGTCTAAAATGTTTAAACAAGTATTTATTGGTAGTTGTGCTGGTTAAACAAGATACAGTAGTGAAGTTCCTCTCACATAGGCATAATGTTCTCAAATCAGCTCTCAAGAAAAACATGATGACAGTGAGACTCTGCTGAGTTATTTTTATACGTTATCCTTCAATCCATGCTCCCCGAATCCCCCAGTCTATTTTATTTTCAACAAACATCCTACCCTCAAATTACTCCTAGATATTTTTCTTTTGGTAGAACTTGTGTATTTTGGATCATTCAGTAGCTACTTGAGAGCAGTGGTGGTGAAGGCTTCATATCTCTCCTGGTGCAATAGTATCCTGTTCTGGGTCTGTTGTTTCTTTTTATGGATGCTTTTCCAAAAAGTTTGCCCAACATTTTATTTCAGTGAAATATACCTAGTGATACTAGAAGTCTCAAAGCAATCATTGACCTAGAGTCCAAAACAAAATGTACAGAATGATGTATTTATTTCTCTTGAGCACTGTTCATAAATGACTTTTAAATCTTATTTATTTCTAGAACATTCAAAACATTCCCATGAAACAAAAAAATTGTAATCCTAGCCAAAGCTCATTTTAACAGGATTTGGACTATAGAAAAGACACTGTCAGATTGTCTACATTTTATTCAATATATCTACAGCTACAGTTACATATCTATTCAATATATTTATATTAATACCTGCATAAAAATGTTCACTTAGACTTTCATCTTACATGTTACATATATTGCTTTTGTTGGTTAATGTTATCTAAGCACACTGACCTTATATGTCTGGTATAAAAGAATCACCTGGTTTTGTTCATACTGCTATGGTCCCTGGGAAATCTTGTTCACTTTTGAACAGATTGACAGGACAAGGAGCAACTCAAACATTCACATATAAATATACATAAATACACATTCCTATATATGTATACATATATGCATATAAAATATGTACAAACACATATATACCTATATATTTGAAGTTTTTATTTATCATAAATTCAAATGCACAAAAATAGAGGGAATGGTATAATCAACTTCCATGTGCCCAATACTCAATTTCAGTGATTATCAACTTTTTCACAATAATTATATCTATTTTAGTAAACTCTTTTAAAAACAGTGTAACATACATATGGAAAAATATACAGATGATAAGTGTACACCTCAGTGAATTATTACAAAGTGACCACACCCAGATAACCACCACCCAGATCAAGACATAAACTTTACTAGCACTGCAGAAGCCCCAGGCTCTCCTACTCACCACATCCTTACATCTCCCACAAGAAAACTACTATCTTGACTTCTAACATTCCAGATTCATTTTGCCTGTGTTTGAACTTTATATAAATGGAATCATACAAGTGTTCTTGTTGTTTAACTTCTTTTGCTTAACATCATATTTATGAGATGGATACATGTTGTTGTGCTTAATAGTAATTTTATAGAACTACACTACAAATTCTTTATCCATTTTACGATAGATGGGCATTTGAGTTCTGTTTAGGTTAACATATATTTTAGTGAATATATGTAGGCATTTATAGCTAGGAGTGGAATTTCTGGGTTATGGAATATGTGTGCCAAACAATTTCCCACAAATTTACACTCTTATCGGCAGTGTATAAGCATTCTAGTTGTTCCACATCCTTGTCAACACTGGAATTGTCAGTCTTTCAAATTTAACTATTTTAATGCTTGTATTGCTGCATCTCATTGAGGTTTCAATTTGTAGTTTCTTGATTAGTAATGAGATTGAACATGTTTTCATTTTTGTTGACCATTGGCTATCTACAGAAGGAGAATATTTGCTGGACGGATTCAAGTAGCTGTTCTCCTCTGGATTATCATTGTTGTTTTAACAACTTCACTGAGCTATAATTTACATACCATACAATTCACTCATTTTAAGTGTTCAATGATTTTTAGTAAATTTATCAAGCTGTGTGATCATCACAATCATACAGTTTTTAGGACATTTCTATCACCCCTCAATAAGACCCCTCATGCCCTTTAACATTTAATCCCCCTTTCCACACCCACCTTCAGGAAACCATTCATCTATTTTCTTTTTTTTTTTTTTTTTCCAGGTTCATCTTTTTAATAAGCTCTGTGAAGGACATCCTAAACACTATATGAGACACAACAGAATACTTTTTCTTCCAGTATTAAAAAAAAAAAAGACATCTGCAAACATTTTAAAGCAACTCTTCTATATAATCAGTTCAGCGATCTGAATTAGAAAACACACCTGGATAATCACGCTCTTGATGCACATTTCTTTTCCCTTTTTTTTTTTTTTTTTTTTGAGACGGAGTCTCGCTCTTTCAGGTTGGAGGGCAGTAGCATGATCTTGGCTCACTGCAACCTCTGCCACCTGGGTCCAAGTGATTCTCCTGCCTCAGCCCCCTGAGTAGCTGGGATTACAGGCGCGCACCACCACACCCAGCTAATTTTTGTATTTTTAGCAGAAACAGGGTTTCACCATGTTGGTCAGGCTGGCTTGATGCACATTTCTTATAGGTACATTTGGAAATTGCTTCCTAACCACGATAAACACTGTATACAGGTTTTTAAAATGTCCCTGGATACATATTAATTTTTTAAAATCAATCTGGCCCAACTT